>VDFB02164111.1:0-64319 GCA_007258455.2 Sequoia sempervirens
ATTGTATAACATTTTTTCAACTTAACTGAATGCGATGGGAGACTCTTCTGGCGGGGTGGAATTCATTCAAAATTCTGTAAAGGCAAGAAATGCTGGTGCGACCCTTGGTGGTAATGACAGTAGGTTGGATGTTGTTGTCGGTGCTGGCAAGGACTTGTTAGCTTGCAGTGGCACTGTGGGATTTGTTGGTGGGTCCTCTTTCCTGTTGTTTGTTCCTGATTCTTTTGGTTTGGATGGTGGACATCTCAATCTTGGTGTGGGGACTTTTCCTCATAATGTGGGTCTGTCCTCTTCCCCTTGTCCAGAGAATCCTGGGAAAGCTGATGTTGAAGGACATAAGCATGTGGAGGTCTCATCAAATGGCCCTAGCTGGTCTAGTCTTTTGGGTGCCAAGCCTAAGGGAAAAATCTCTTCGATTTCTGGGAATACTCAGTGTCTATTATGGACTACATTATTGATAATAGGTTGGTTTCGATGGACCTTACTCTAGTTGGGAAATTTATGGGGCCTCGTCCTAATGTGGAGCTGGTTCATAGCCTTGCTTCTAAGAGGTGGAGAACGAAAGGGTAGGTGGAAGTTGCCACAATGGCAAAAGGATTTTTCTCTTTCACCTTCACGTGTAATGAGGATATGGTCGCTATTCTCATTGGTGGACCATGGTTAATTGGTAAGTCATCCTTGGTTGTAAAGAAATGGGAGTCGGGTTTTAATCCCAGCTCTTATTCTTTCTCTTCAGCCCCTTTTTGGGTGAGATTACTTGCTTTACCTTTGGAGTTTTGGGATGAACAAGTTTTTATGGGTATTGCCAGTATGTTTGGTAAACTCCTGTGTATTGATCAAATGATGGATTCAAGGAAAATATTAGTTTATGCTAGGTTTTGCATCATTGTTGACCAAACTGCGAACTTGCTTGAAAAGGTGACTATTAACTCAAAGTTGGGTGATTGGGTTCAATTGATTGAGTATGAATCAATTCCCTTTGCTTGCTTCCATTGTAAAAAGGTGGGTCACTGGGCCAAGAAATTCCCGTCTAAGGTTAAGCCTATCCCTCCCCAATAGCGGGTGGAATGGAGGGAGAAACAAAATGTGGAGGTGGGGGATGAGACTTTGAAACTTGAGAAGATTTTGAAGGTTTTGGTTTCTTCTATTAAGGAGGACAGTACTGATGTGGAAGTGGACATTGTTACCCCTTGGGTTCTTCATTCTACTGAAGTTGCTCCAAAGATTGAGGAAGGGGAGGTGGTTGCTAGTGTTGAGGGCCATGTTATGGGGCCTAATGGCGGTGATGCTACTAGTGAGGTTGCCCTGGCTGTGGGGTCAGATGGTGCTAGTTGTGAGGATTTGGTTAAGGACCCTCTCTCAGTGGAGATTGAAGTGAAGGGTAAGGACCCGTCTCTAGTGGTATCCTCTCCCAGTAATGGGGAGAGAGGTGGTGAGGAGGTGACTCTTTAGGACCCATCAGGGGCTCTTTCAAATTTGGTGCTCATCTCTTCTGTCAATGACTATAGGTTGAGTTGCCTATAGTAGGTAAAGGACACTCGTTTTTCTCTGGTCAAGACTAGAAATAGGAAGAGGAATGTTTCCCCTTAGGAGATGCCCACTAGGAATCGCTCTAAGGCTGATTATGGGTCTGAACCAAGGGGAAGAGGTAGACCCACTTTGTTGCAGAGTAGGGAGAAAGAAAGCAAAGTGGATATTGCAAATGGCTCCTAGAAAACCCTTTTTGAGATGTGTCCCAAGGGAGCATCTTAGACCCCTTAATGAAGATTCTCTCATGGAATATGATAGGGTTAAATCACCCTCACAAATAGAATCTCCTTGCAAATTTAGTGATGGATCTGAAACCTGATGTGATTCTGATTCAAGAGACGAAAAATGCCAGTGGAAAGGTTGGAAGGTCTAAAGAAAATACTCTTTAAAGATTATGGTCTTCATGGTTTTGATGCAAATGGGGCATCTGGAGGTGTGGCTACCTTCTAGAATATGAAAGTTGTGGTTGGTAAGGCTATTTATGGGGTTCTCAATCACATTGCTGCCTCCTTTTATCACTCTTATGGTGATTTCTCTTGGATTGCTTCTAATATTTATGCTCCTAATGCTAGAAGTGCTCGTAAGAATTTTTGGGGAAGTTTTGCTCCTTTAGGACTTTTTTTCCTTCTAATAATTGGCTAGTTATGGGGGACTTCAACACCCCTCTGAGTCCTGATGATAAATTGGGAGGCTCTCAAATTGATGAGGAAAGTAGGTTTGACTTGATGAATTTTATCAATTATAATGCTTTATTTGATGTGGATCTGCGGGGTGCTTCTTTTACTTGGTCAAACTGAAGGATGGGTGATGCTCTTATTCAAGTCAAATTGGATAGTGCTATTCTCTCTCACGAGTGGCTAGCTCATTTTGCTTTCTCCCTTTCTATCTTGAATAGGTTGGGATCTGATCATTTTCCCATTTCCCTATTGATAGATGTGGCAGGTCGAAGGAGAGCTTTCCCTTTTCGTTTTGAAAAAATTTGGAATTCTCATCTAGATTTTAAATCCAAGCTAGCTGAATGGTGGGACATTAGAGTGGATGGTTTGGCAATGTATAGGGTGGAGAAGAAATTGGCAGCTATTAAGGCTAATGTGAGGAATTGGAACAAAGCTTCCTTTGGTCATATTTTCCATGAGAAGGCTCGAATCAAGGTGGATCTTGATTGTGTGCAACAAAATATTCAATCAAGGGGTTATGATGCTGCCTTGGCTTCTAAGGAGAGTGTGTTATTGTTCCGTCTTCATAATATTGTGGTCGGGGAGGAAGATTTTTGGAAATAGAGATCTCGAGCGGTGTGGTTGAATTGTGGTGACAAGAAGACCAAATTCTTTCACCTCACCACTCTTAAGCATAGGGCTTCTAATCGCATTAAGTGTATCTGTATGGACGGTAGGGTGCTTGAGAATGAGGTTGATATTAGAAGGGAGGCTATCTCTTTCTTCTCTAATCTCCTATCTGATGATTTTGTTTCATTGTTGGTTGATCAGGATTGGTTGTTGGAGGTTATCCCTAGTCTGGTGACTATGGATCTTAACCGTATGCTTTTTTGTATTCCTTCGTCTGAGGAAGTTAGAAGTGCGGTCTTCTCCTTTGTTGGTAATAAGGCCCCTAGGCCTGACAGGTTTCCTATGTTCTTCTTTCAGGATTTTTGGCCGATTGTTTCTAAAGATGTTGTGAATGCAACAATTTTTTTTTTGGTAGTTAGAATCTACTTAAAGAATTAAATGCTACCTTTTTGGTGTTGATTCCAAAGATCCCTAGGGCTTCAACTTTTAATGAGTTCAGGCTAATCAGCTTGTGTAATTCTATTTACAAGATCTTTTCTAAGGTGCTTGCTTTGAGCCTGGGAAATGTTCTGCCTTTGGTCATCTCTCCCAATCAGAGCGGTTTTGTCGTGGGGAGACAAATTCTTGACCCTATCATCAATGTGCATGAGAATATCCATTCACTGATGGTTAATAAAAGGCTTGGATTCTTGCTTAAATTGGATTTGGTTAAAGCCTATAACAGAGTTAATTGGGCCTTCTTGTTTAAAATTATTTTGACTTTTAGCTTTTCAGAGACTTTTGTTTAGTTGGTTAAGAGCCTCATTTCTATGGTGACCTTTTATGTGCTTGTGAATGGTTCCCCTTCTTATTTCATCAAAAGTTCTAGGGGGTGCAGCAGGGGGATCCCATTTCTCCCTTTCTTTTTATCATTCTGGCGAAGACTTTGGGTAGAGCATTGCAACTTCAGCTTTCCTCGGGTGCTATAAAGGGTTTAAGACCTTCTTCTTTGCCTTCTTGTGGGCACCAACAATTTGTTAATGACACTCTGATTTTGGGTGAAGCCTCTATTATAGAAGCTAGAACTATTAAGGTGACTCTTTAGAGGTATGAGGTAGCTTCAGGCCAATTGGTAAGCCTCCCTAAAAGTACAATATTCTTTCTTAACACTCTTGAAAGAAGGGCACAGAGAATTGCTAGCATTCTTCAATGTTTGGTTGGGACCCTTCCTTCCACCTACCTTGGGTTACCACTTGGAGCCAATTCATCTCATGAATCCTTCTAGAATGGTTTGATTGACAAGTTCAATTTGAAGTTGGCGGGATGGAAAGGTGCATTACTTAGCCAGGTTGGTAAATTGGTGCTCATCAAATCTACTCTTCAAAATTTTCCTGTGTATGCTCTTAGTCTCTTTCAAATGCCTCGTAAGTATTGGGAGAAAATTGAATCCATCTAGAGGAAGTTTCTTTGGTTGAGGGTGGAGGACACAAAGAGATTGAGTTTAGTCTCCTGGGAGGAGGTGTGCAAGTCAAAATATCATGGGGGTTTGGGTCTGCGTAGGATTAGGCCCTTTATTTTGGCTCTTGTTGCTAAGCAATTATGGCATCTCCTTTGTGGGGAGAAGGAGTGGAGACAAATTTTGACCTCTAAATATCTCCCTCAGGTGGAAAATTTTTGGGAGTTTTTGAATAAGGACTTCTCTCCTCCTTTGGGGTCTTTATCTGGAACTCGGTGTCCAAAGCCAGAGGGTTGTTACCTGTTGGCCTATTCTAGGTGGTTGGGGATGGCTAGGATAATTTTTTTTGGGATGATTGGTGGTTTGGGAATTTTCCTCTGTGTGAATCTCAGTGGGAAAAAACCTGGAGGGAAGTGTGCTCTCGTGTATTTGGGAATTATGTGGCTGATTACATTGTTAATGGGGAATGGAGGAAGATACATGAAGTGTTCCCTAAGTTGGAGGACCTCTTTATTGAATTCTCCAGAGTTCACATCCCTAAATCTCCGCATAGGGATAAGGTGATTTGGAAGAGACTCCTAAGTGGAGCTTTCTCGATGGATTCCGCTTTTAAGTCTTGCACTGATATTGTGGGTCCTAGGCCACCCTAGGGCTTAGTTTGGTTCCCACAGCTTATCCCCAAGATTAACATGTTTCTTTGGCTGCTAGTGCAGGATAAGATTCTTACCATTAATAATTTGTGGAAACGAGGGTTCTCCATGCCAAACAGATGTTATCTTTGCGTGATGGATGTGGAGGATTGTTCTCATTTGTTCATTGGGTGCAGTTATGCTTGGGAAGTGCGTTCCCTCTTTCTCAATCTTTGGCATGTGGAATGGATTTTTCCTACCTCTGTTTGGGATTTATGGCTCCAGTGGAAGTCTCCTTCGTCTAACCCTTATTTGAAGATTCTTTGGTCTCTTGCTTTTCCACATTTTCTTTGGGGGTTGTGGAAGAAGCGAAACAATAGGATTTTCAGAGATAGTGGTAATCCTCCTCTCTCCCTTTTCTTCAAAACTATTTCTACTATCAAGGAGAATCTAATGATGGTGGTTGATAAGATTGATGTTCCTGGAAAAGTGCAGGTGTCTGATTATGATGCTGAGGTCAAGTCTAACTAGAGACTTTCCCTTGACATTGCTAAGCCCTTGAGGAAGGCTAACCTTGCAAGGGATGGGGTGAAGTGGTTTCCCCCACTCTTGGTTGGCTCAAAATTGACTTTGATGGTTCAACGAAAGAGAATCTAATGATGGTGGTTGATAAGATTGATGTTCCTGGAAAAGTGCAGGTGCCTGATTATGATGTTGAGGTCAAGTCTAACTGGAGACTTTCCCTTGACATTGCTAAGCCCTTGAGGAAGGCTAACCTTGCGAGGGATGGGATGAAGTGGTTTCCCTCCTCTTGGTTGGTTCAAAATCAACTTTGATGGTTCAACGAAAGGTAATCCGAGTCTTGCTGGTTGTGGGGGAGTGTTGAGAGATCACAATGGTAGGTTTGTTTCAACGGTGGCACTCCCTTTGGGAACCTAGACAAACCACCTTGCTGAAGCAATAGCTACCTATCATAGCATCAAGATGGCTAGGGATTTAAGGATCTCTAAACTTTGGATCGATGGTGATTCATTGAATATTATCAATTTCCTTAAGCAAGGATCTCCCCCTTCATGGGCCATTCAAAATTTTATTGTGGATGCTATTTCCTTTTGTGGGGAATTTGAAGAAATTTATATCTTCCATGCCTATAGGGAAGCGAATGCTGTGGCTAATTGGCTGGCGAATTATGGTGTGTCATCAGCTAAAACATGGGGGGAGGATGAAGTCCTACCCATTGATTTAAGCACTCTTATTATTAATGATCGTCATTAATTTTTCTTCATTTCCCACCTCCTTTTTCTCGAGTTTGCGTGGGTATCATGATTTTTTTTGTGTGATGGGACTTATCACATAGTTTATGCTCATTGGAGTTTGTGGCTTCTTCCAGTGGAGTTGTTTTAGAGTCTTCTGCATTATTTCCTTTCAGACTATTTTGGATTACCTCACACGCTTTTTGGGTAGCTTTGTGGTTATTGCCTTTGCCTTGGCCAGGCCCAGGTGTTCTACAAGTTTTTTGATGATGGGTTGGGATAGGTGTCGAACGAAGCCACTCTCTTGTGATGATACCAGAGCTAACCCCAGAGTTTGGGAAATTTTGCAAAGAGGGGGTGTTACTCCTTACATGGAGAGAATGAAGGGTTTTAAATCCTCCGTCTCTAAGGAGTTTGTGGAAGCCTGGCATGGTCGTGTGGTGAGTTTGTATGGTAGGGATATTACCATTAATGAAGACCTTATTGTGGAGGTGATAGGCTTGTCAATGGAAGGTAGGAAATTTTACCGGGACAAGAATATTTTGCAATCTGCTAGGCATAATTTTCTCTATGACAAGGAAAGGGCTAAAATGGTTCGCTTGGACTATGGATTCTATGACCAAACTAATATCAAACCCATATGGCGGGTGGTTGTTGTGGCGTTAATGTGCTACTTTATTCTGGATGGAAGATTTATGATGCTCTATGGTCATCACTTTGTTCAGCTCAACCATTTTCACCATGGTAAGCTGGTATCTTTTCCTTTCTATATGTTGCTGTCTCTGGAAGAAAGTATCTTGAATCAGAAAAAAACCCTAGGAATCCCTTTCTTCATGAAGGATTAATGCTTCTAATTGTTGAGTTTATTAAGGCTAACTACATTGTTAAAACTCCTCAGTCCCCTGTTTCTAAGAAAATGGGGAAAGAAAGTGGGAAATGTTACAAAATTGATGAGATTCAAGAGTCTGCTGGTACAGAGGCTGAGGATGAGTCAGAGGGCTAGTCTGATGGCTTTGACACTGATCTAGATTACACTCTGTCTACAGGTGATGTTATCCCTTATTCCTTGAAAGTTGCTCCTCGTGTGAAACACAAGTTGAAGATTCATGAGGGTGTTGTTGAGGGTTATATTGGTAAGAAGCTTAAGGGTTGTGCTAAGGAGGTGAATTTTAATATTGAGGAGGTGGCAAGAAATATTCAGGGTGAGTTTTTGAGTGGTGGTGGGTCCCCTACAACCAGTTAAAAGAATTTGGTTGTAAACCTTGAAGATTCTACTCGGGACTCTATGTCTAAGGATCAGGGGAAGGCCAAGCTTGGATCTGAGGATGTTTATGTGGAGGAACCACTGGTTGGTTTTTATTAGGGAAGCGGTTTGTTCTAGGGTGCGATGGATTTTTCTTAGGCATTGAGGCCTTGTTAAGGAAGGGGCAGATATTTCTTTCAATCTGCTTATGTCGCTTGTTCAAGAGATTCAAGATATCCATAATAAGCATGATACCATTGCCAAGTGCAACATCTCTACTCCGCAAAGTCTTAAAGAGCAGGAATCTATTTTTGGACTTTCTCAGTCTTTGAATTCTAGTGTTGGTTGTATGGTGGATGAACTTGCTGCTCTAAAGAATGACTATGGGATGAGAGTGGCAATGATGGAGAGACATGACAAGCAACTCTGAAGGGACATGGATATGCTCATCAACATAAGCAGGGAGAAGCTGGAGGCGTTGACCGAGGGGATGATTTTCCTTATTCAGAAGGCTATGGAGCTGAATGGGAAGGGCTTGTTCGGTGACTAGGAAAACTCGAATCATGGGGAGGAAGCTAGAATGGATGTGAATTCAACTAATTTGGTTGCTAGCCCGAGTGTTCGAACTAGGAGAAAAACTATGAAAGGTAAGAAGGAAGTTGCTCATGATGTGGAAGAAATCATGGAAATGCATGACAGGTTGGCGGCCAAGAATTTGGGGGCTACAAAAATGCTTAAAGAATTGTTGTAATGGTCGTTTGGCTTGTCTTTCTATATTTTTTTTTTTGGCTAATGTAACTTCTGATGGTTGGTTGATGGTCTATTAATCAGCTAGTTTTCTCTAGGTGGGTAGTCAATTGTCTTATCTTTACTACCACTTCCTTTTTTGTTCAGGGTTTTTGGTCCCTTCAAAACCTATTTTTTGTTAATCAAAAACATTTTTTCAATTCATATCTAAAACATATCAAATATCAAATTTAATTTGAATCGGATATCCGATATGTCTAACACAAAATTTAATGCCTAGGGATTAGCCTTGGGCTTGCTTTGGAATTTGGTTCAAACTTGCCAATCCTAAGAAGTCAACACAAAAAATGTGTTTAACTTACCTTGCTTTTCTAGACTTCGCCCATGTGGCTGACAACTTTTTTTACCCAAAATTGATGAAACGAAAAGGGTTTGTAAAGGAGCTTCTCAACTTTCCACCAATATAAATTATACTTTACTTTGAATCTAATAAATAATTATTATTCATTTTCTATTAGAATTGACTAATGTCTGATTGATATGATTGAAAAACATCTATAGTTTTCAAAGCGGTATAAATTTTTTGAATCCAAAACATGCACATTCTATGCTTCGCATACTATAGGATTAAAAAAGGAATTTCATGAATTTTGACCAAGTTAAGGTGGTTAGACATACAATTTTTATATTTTTTAAAAGTTGTAATAAAAAATCATAATTAATTATTTACTTGGAAAAAATTACAAAAAATATGCATCACATCCGGACATGAGTCCTCTACTTATATATACAATCTTATAAAAAATATTATCATTTTATTATGGTTAGGGTGGTCGAAGACACCTACTTCTTTTTTTCCCCGAAATTTAAGTACTATTGCATTGAAATTTCAAATTTTCACCAAATAGATTTTTTTTTAAATAAACCTAGTAGTTTAGAAACTACATTCAATTTTCAGATTCTATTCTTACATATTTTTGAAATAATATAGATAACTTATTCAAATTTTTACGTCAAGTTGCCTAACTCTGATTTTTCTGAATTTTCATTACCACTTAAGGGCCTATTTTTTCCATGATGATCCTGCAAATACTCTTATACGGTCCACCTATGTTTGAATTGTACTTGGTTTGACTTTGAAATTTGATTAAGGAAAAAATATTCAATAAAACACTATGAAACCAATTGAAAGCACTAGATATCATAGTTACAAATCTAAATTCAAAAAAAATAGAATTTTATCCTTCATGGAAAAAAAGTTGTGTTGAATGGTGAGTGTCACTCCTTAAAAATGGTGTTTACTGAAAAAAACTAGTTTTCAAAGGAGATGGAAAAAGAAGTGCAATATGATTCCAAAATTTTTGAAAAAATATATTTAGAATCTACAGACAAAATGTCACAAATCACTACTTTGCATCATCTTCAAATTCCTCACGGTTTAGCCACTATAGGTGCCCGAAAGTGAAGATTTAATTAGAAAAAATTAGTTTAGTGTCCAATTTGGCCAAAAATTGTAAACTAATATTGTGGGATCACCCTTGATGCAGTTACAAGCTTAGGTGGATGCCACATTAGATGGTCTTGGGCACAAGGGAATATCATGACGTCTTCATCATTTTGTGCATCCTTTGTCAATTTATAAAATGATAAAATGTGCCAAAGATTACGGTTGATTAGGTGATGGTGATACGAGTCTTATCACTGGATCATGTCTCCAACTCATTATGTACTCCAAGATTGGGGTGGCAACATACAAATTGTTAACAAGTTGGCAAGTGGGGAGGTTCACACAATCATGTGTATAATAATAATAAAAGGTGAGATTTGGGTGTATATTGCATTTATATAATTTGAACCAAGGTGGTAGTGTTGTGGTAATCACTTTCTATCTTCTAATTTTGGTTTCTAGTTCTTAGGTAACAACAAATGGCAGAGAGGTCAAAGTTCATGGTGAAGATGTCTTCATAAGCATTCATGCATCTCGGCATGGAAACCCTAATTCACCTTGACTACAAGGTTCAACAATTGGCATTTCATGGGGTTACAAACTAGCATTTGAAGCAAATTTTGATCAACATTGATCACCTCACGGTGGTAGCATTGAAAATGGTGTTAGGGAAAGGGCATTTCGAGAACTGTGAGAATTTTCACATAAACACCCACATCTTGTCAAGGTTCTTGGCCTCTCTGCTTGGCATCTGCATGGCTAAGGTAGAGGCAAAGGCTATGGTGTACAATCTCTTCAAGGAGGACTTGTTGGGTGGACTTGACGAAGTTTTATATGCTACGCTCCCTAGTTCTAGCACTCCTTGCTCATGCGACTTGGTTCTACTGAAGGTTCCCAATGAAGTAATCAAATACTACCCCTTTTTGATGGACCTAAAGAGGATGGCTCTGGAAAAACATAGGCAATTGGCAGCCTACGATGCAAATTATCTAAAGAAGGCGTTGCAACTAGAACTAGTGGGTGATTTTGACTGGGTCCCAAAATTTGATGCCTTTTCCAAGACAAATGGTTTCCTATAGATAACATGGTTGGTCTATTTGGCTATCTTTTGCATATATGTAAATAAGATAAGTTGATGTTTAGGAGGTAGTATAGTTCTCTAGTTTTGGCATATAGTTTTCTTTGTTACGCCTTCTGGATTTGCATTTTTGTTTTCTCAAGTGGTGGGTTGGGAGTGTTGGTGCGTCTCAAATGGAAGGGTGGGGGTGGGGGTAGTGGTTTTTAGTTTACCTGCTATGTAGACATTTGTAAATCTTTTTACATCAATATATAATCTATACTTATGTACCAAAAAAGAAAAAGAAAATATACCACTAGGTGGTTTGTCAAAATGTAATTTTATATTCTACCAATAAGTATTTGCATAGGGCTCATTTATCCCAAAACTAATAATTTTGAATGAAAGTAAAAAGGCATAATCATGCACAATTTTAATATCAAAGCTATAGAATGTGACCTATAAAAGCTAAGGCATTTAATAAAAGCTAAGGCATTTAATACCAAAATGAATGGATAATTAATTGTAGAATGAGAGAACACATGAATAGGCACAATAAGGAGACACATATTTATTAGATTCATTTCACATATAATGAAAAGGCTTATTAGAACAATTGCATAGAGTTCAATTAATTGAATTTTGAAAGAACAATCTCTTGTCTTGAATTTTTCTTTATAGAAATTAGAAAATAATAATAATCAACCAATTTTAAAGAATACATAACACATATTTATTCTATTGTGCCTAGTGTAAGAATAATTCAAGGATCCAAAAAATACTAAAAAAATGATCATGTAAGAATCCATGCAATTGGAATTAAAGATAGTTTTCTAAATAATAATCTAGGGTGAAAGTTTAGCACATGTCCTTCTTTCTTCAATCTTTATTCTAGCATTAGTTGTATTTTTCTTTCATTACAAAGAGAACTCCAATTGGCCCACTTGTCAAATATTGCATTTCTTTCAACTTACAACACAATAATATTCTTGTACTATTAGATTGAAACATCCTTGGGACACATCAATATGTCATGCATTATTTGTAAACCAAACATTTTGAAGGTCTTTCCCTTTTAGTGCAAGCTCCACAATTTTTTTATGTCAATATTTGGCCAATATCACAATGAGAAATGCTTGTCGTATTACTACCTTTGGAATGATGCATACATCATGGATCAAAATTAAATCAATAGTTCTACAATTTCATGATGTTAATTTGTACCCCTTTACCTTTATCAATTTGGGACCCACTTGTACTTTGATGTGTAATCTCTCAACCAATGACATTGTTGAAAGCATGTATCATTGTGGGCTTTGCTCAAAGAAGTGTTGTTGCAGTACACATCTATAAGTACAAGTGTCTTTATCTTGCCCATACTATCCACAAAAACTATGAAATATTATGGAACCTAGTTTCTTGGTTAACTCACTAATATTTTACCCAATAGTGCAATGACTTCAACTTGTTAGATTAACGACCTACAAAGCTTTCACCAACCGATAGATATCTCCCTTGCACAATTAGTGACTGTACTTCACTAATGACTTCCCTTTGTAATTTGCTTGAATTGATCTGTTATCTCTTGGCTAATGGTGTTGTAGAAAGAATGTTTCAATCTAGCAATCCTTTTAGATTGCACCAACCCTTGATATATAAATTAATCAATAACATGTTGATGCTAATGTCATGACTACAAAAAGTGTCAAATACTCTAAAATTAAGCCCATTAAATATTAAGTTTTTTTGCTATTTGTCAATTGCTAACATTGATGTCATGAACATACATGTCAAAGTATTTTTTATCTAAGGTAATCAAAATATTATGGACTAAAAGGTGAATAAAGAGAAAAAATCTCTACAACTTGCTAGCATGGATGCCTCTCTACCATGAGGGTGTGCTTCTCTATCACATGGGTAGTGACATGCTTGTACCCATAACTTTAGATGAGGCCACCACAATTCCCAAGGCTTTCACTCTCAATGTCCTCAATAATGAGTACAAACACCTCCATCTCATGGACATTCCTTTGCTTCTTAGCATGGTCATGTTGGTTGGTTTGATAGTGGAATGTTTCCTTGCTTAGACCTTGCCATTTTACTAGTGTGTACTACTTCTTAGCAAGAGAAAGAAAAAAGTCTAAAAAATTCCATCGTGATTTGAGAGTTCTTTATTGATGACTAAAACCTCCTAAATGTGTGAAAGTCCCCACCTTATCACAATTCCCCTCCTCTTTCTAACGTAGCATTAACGAGTTAATAATCTGACTAGGGGAGAAGGGGCAATAGTTGTGTAGGGTCCAATTGTTGTTATAGCACTTGTGCTTATAATATTTAATCTTGTCACATATTTATACTATATATTATAAATAATTAGTTCACATGTAAATTAAAAAAAACCAAATTTTGGTCAAGATGAACCCATACTTGAACACATGGGAACCATGAATGTTATATAAAAAAACATAAATACATTCATTAACAAGTGAAATAAATTATTTTTTGTTTCAAATAAAATATCATAATTGTCCACTATAAGTGTGTCATTTATAAAATAAGATGCTCATTTAAACAAGTATTCTTGCCATAGTGAAAAAATATTATTCTTATGTGTATAACTATTGGAGTAGCAATGTATATGCATTGGAGTGTTTCATATTGTTAGTTTGTCCTATCACAAATATAAAAGATGAATACAATAAATACCTTGTATTTTCCCATCAAATGTGAAGGATTGCCAAAAAGTTTTAGTGTTCAATTATTGGTCCATTTGTGTTGGATATAAGTTGTAGTTTAAATAATAATGCGTTGTTTTTATAACAACAAAAAGTCTTTTGTGTTCAACGATTGGTCCATTTGTGTTGGATATAAAAGTTAGAGATAACAAAGATTTATGGTTACCAATAGGTATTTGGTCCATTTAGGTTGCATATAAGTTATATTTTAAATGAAAATATGATATTATACTAACACGCGATTTTTTTTAGTTCAACTACTAGGGATACCATGATTAAGTTTTGGTTGAACCTTTAAAAATTCAATTTTTCAAACACTTCTCACTAGACGTGTTGATGTGGCAAGTTGTGTGATGAGTCACACCTCCAAACCTTAATTGTAGATAGATAAATGAATGATTCACATTTCTTAAAAAAAGTGAAGATCCTACAATATTACATACAACCACTGTACATACTTACAAAATTAACCACTACTAATGATCCCTCTCCCTACTGCTTTCTTTTTTAACCTTTTCAACTTCAACATAAACTTTTTAAAAATATGATTCTATTCTATGCACCTTTTATCGGATTTTTCTTCTTCATTTAAAAAACGATGAAAACAAGTTACATGAAATCAGATTCTACACGGCAAGATGAACGTTAATGTGACTTTACTTGGCGTCTATGACTTGCAAGATTCGTTATGTAAGTTTCTATCGAGCTATGACTCTACAGTAACTTTGGTGGCCCACATAATAATTATAAGAAGCAGAATTTCAAAAAAATTATGCCCGTCTCTCCACATTTTGCTGTACAGAGAAGATAAGTTATGAACTGGCATAATCAAAGACGTGGAGGACAGAGGTAATGCTCCACAGCTTATCAGCTATATTCTTTGTCCTTGGTATTACAGATTCCCTACCAATCATGATGTCATCTTTCTATTTTTTAAATACAACCATTAAATATTATTATCAAACTATTAAACTCCATTTAATGCTACACATTTTGTGGAATGACAAACATATAGTTGATAATTCTGCGAGAAAAAAGTTAAATCACTTAGTCAGCGATACATGTTTATGTAGATTATTACCTATGTATTATTTTCATTAGCAGGAACTCATGGAAACAACCAAGAGTCAAACCTGTCTCCTCTCATAGCCCTGGTGAGTGTTCCTGGCTCAGGAGTTTGGCCTCCCCTTTTAGAAAACAAAGATCACATCCAGCTGGGTTTTGCCACATCTCAAAATGATAAAAAAATAGTGAGATGTGGAATGACCCAGCCGAATCCTGCAAAATGGGTACCTAGTCACTGTACTGTCTAAATAGAACTTCGGTAGAGTCGTAGATGGAATCAAGAATGCTAGGTTCTGATGGTAGGTTTTGTATATAGGAGACATTGTCTAAAACGATATAGACAGATTACTTGATCTGTTGCTCTTCGTCTTGTTCACACAGTTTGTCAAATGCAATACATCTATACCCTCTGGCGCAGAGCACATAGGCAAAGAAATCAATTAAAGTAAGACCCGCCAGCAAAAAGTAGAAGAGATCCATATGTCCATGGTTAAGGTTTGCAGGTATCCAACCGGGACTGTTCTCCCTCTTTGTAATGTCCATTACAATTGTCACCAGCAAACTGCTGACATAGTTTCCAAGTGAAATGGAGGTCATGCAAAGGGCACTTCCAAAGCTTCTGAGTGCATCAGGTGATTGGTTATTAAAAAATTCTAACTGACCCACATACATGAACACCTCTGAAGCCCCTATTAGAACATACTGAGGAATTTGCCAGAAAATGCTAAGGGAGCTTGTGTTATGACCTTTATTGCTGGCTCCTTTCAATCTATACAGCTCAACTAGACCAGCTGCAATCATGGCAATCATGCCCAATATCAAGCCCACACCCATCCTTTGTAACTCAGTCAGGCCCTTTGGATTTCCAGAGATCTTGAAACCCAGAGGAACCAATGCCCTTCTATATAATACTATCCATATTGCAACACTAAAAATGTCAAACATTGACATTGCAGCAGCTGGGACATTGAAGTTGCCCAGGGACGTATCCATTGCAGCACCTTGTTCTACAAACAAAGATGCCATTTGGGTGAACACAACTGAGTAGATAATTGTGCACAGCCAGATTGGGAGTAACCTCAAAATGCACTTGACTTCTTCCACTTGTGTAACAGTACAAAGTCTCCATGGATTTTTGGGGTTTCCTTCCACTTTGTCATCCTCTGTTTCTATTGCTGCCTTGTCAAGGAACCTACAACAACCAGTACAGATCAATCCAATTCATCAAACTAAAAAATAGTTTCTTGCATTATAATTTATAAACTGCATATAAATTATGTATACAGTTGACAAACCTGAATCCTGCACTGTGCAGTATTTTTCGGCTTCCATTGATTGCACTGTGTTTACTAGATAGCTCATGAAGCTCATCAACATCTGATGGGAGCTTTAACCTGTATTTTCTGGTTGCTGCTGCAAACACTTGACCAATACGAGGCAATGGATTGCCTCCAGGGATGTGATGCCTATACCTTGGCGTCCCAAACAGAAATACTACCATGGAGATCATGGCTGCTAGAGCAGACAACCAGAAACCTAACGGCCACATGCCATTGTTCTCGAAGTAACCAAGTACGGTGTTAGAAAATAGAGAACCAAGGTTAAGAGCAAGGTAGAACCAACTAAAAAATGCTACTTTTAATTTTGCTTCTGTTTCATCTTCTTCATCAAACTGATCTGCCCCAAATGTAGCTATAGAGGGCTGGTATCCTCCATTTCCTAAAGCCACTAGATAGACAGACAAGTAAAACAATGCAATTGCTGCAGGGCTAGCATTTTCACAGTTCAGACTGCCATCTCCACATCCAGAAGGCTTCAACAAAAGGAATTGAGATGACAATGCTAGAAGAACTAGGCCCTGTTTGTCAAAGAAATATAATAAATTAGGGATTTTTTGTAAGGCTAACATTATATATAATCTCTGCAGATCATTCCTTCTATTTTTGGAATCCACTGCAACTTCTTTTACAGTAATACCCATATTTTAAACAGACCAAGGTTATCCTTTTATGAATGCAAGAGATATTTATTTCTCTGTAGCGCCTCTTGCAATAAGCAATTTCACATCCATAACTCCACATATTTTCTAACATTGATAAAATTGAATTTGGCAAAATTTCATACTTAGTAAAGCAAATAACCATAACTTTATATATTATTCTAGCATGGTTAAAATTACATTTGGCAGTTTTTCTTACTAAAGAGTAAGTGCAGGCAAACTAGCACATGCCCCGTGAAGTCCATCGACAGGTGCCTGTCTGGAAATATATCAAGCAGTTCCGTAACCATCAGCCCACAAACTAGAAAATTGAATTGAATTGAGTGGATTTGACTTACCCCAACAAATATACAAAGAAAGCTAGTGCATGTCCGGAAGCGCCCCATGTATGAATCACTCAGAAATGCCCCCACAAGAGAAAACATATAAACTGTTCCAGTCCACTTGCTCACATTATTTGCTGCTGAAGCATTGCTCTGCTTAAGTACTCTTGTCAAGAACAGAACCAGGTTTACACCAACTCCAAAGAATGCCAGTGTGGCAAATCCTTGGTTTACTGGTAAAAATCATGTACAAGTACAATGAATCAGTTTATCATGGTATGACCAATCAACTTACAAATTTGTGTCCATATGCTGTGGGAGAGAACCCCAACCATTGGTTTACTACTTATAATCATGTACAAGAACAATTAATCAAATAATATACTTTTGAAGTGTCATATAACATGGTCATTTGTCAGATCATCTTAGATACTTATTAACTTTTATCATTCATAGCGTATTCTATAAAAACAAACACAAAGTTTGAGCGTACCTAATATCAAAATTGCAGGCTTCCAACCACCTGTCTGAGCTTTGATAGCTGGTCTTCCAAATCTATCCACAGTGCCATCTTTAGTATATTTATGATTCTCCTCTCTCGTTGTATATGGCACTGAACTTTTATGAACACTTAACTCGATCCCCTTGTGCTTATTTATCTACACAGATTCAAGAGGACAACACCAATTATGTACTTCTTATGGTTTTTCTTGGTTGAATGAACAGAGCTCTTACAAGGATTTGAAAGAAACCATTTTCGTTACGAACACCTTAATAATGTATGAGACACAAATCTTTTCATTAGAAGAAGTATTAGAAGATTTAGTCAAAATATATACCAAATATTTATTTTTTTAAAAAGCAAAAGCTTGATTCAAAATAAAAATTAAATAGATAAAGTTGGCTAGAAAGGCTATACTATCTTACCAAGATCCTCAAAAAAAAAAAAAGATTATAAGCAGTCTTAAACCATGAATCATCAGAAAATTATTTTGGGATGTATATAATTTTTTAATTAAAAATTAATATTAAAAATACAAATCTTATAATTTGAAATGAAGATGATATTTTGTTATTAAAAAATATTATGTTAAATTTTGATGTATTAGTTGTAATAAGATTTATGAAAATAAATTGATTATTAAATTAAAAAATAATAATTTTGATAATACTTTTAAATTGAATGGGTTTATTGAGAGGTTGTGATCATGTCTTGGATGATTTTGACATAATAGATACATCTTGGTCCTCCTTCTAAGAAAAGAGGTATCAACCCATACTCTGCTTTTATATCAGATATGCCAATGATCTTGAAGTTGACATACAAACCTTAAAAAAATTGATAAAATTTGTCCAAAAATTATATTGGTAAGATTTTCATATAAAATAAGAAGTATCAAGTCATATTCATCCTTTCATATCAGATAAAAATTCATTATCTAATAATTTAAATATTAAAAATAAAAATTAAGGATAAAAAATATATGATTTAAAATGGAATCTAACTTTTAACCTTTTGTTTAAAGAGAACGGCTCTATGAATCTCCCTATCACCTCATATACAAACAAAAGCAGTAAATAAATATCTTAGTCTGAAAAGAAGTTTTTTATTTTTAATCATTAAACCTGTAATTTTAGTTGGCTATTAAATATATGGTTACAGAATACTTTCCAGATTAACCTGGTGCTTTTGTACTCCTGAATCTTCTTAAATTTTTATTGTGGCTCTGCATGTAGTATGTTCTAGTATTGGGTACCTATCATGTAAGTGACAATTTTTAAGAAAAAAACAGAAAATAGTAGGCTTCAGGTGTTTAAAAATCATCTACATAGCATCTCTGTAAATAAAACAAAACTGTAGTACAATGGTAAATTTACTACAACATAATTCTAAACTGTTTCTTAATATGTGTAAACCTTTTTAGAAGGATGCTCAGAAATCTTGTCCATTTTCGAATCGGTTAGCTGGTGGTGGTGGGTGCTTGCCTCCATCTGCCCTGTTGATGACCTGAAATAAAACCTTCCGAGTTGTCACAAAAGAAAAATAGAAAAAGCCTTCTCAAACATGTAGAAGTGTGAAGTTCAATGAAATCTAGCAGCTTTAACTGCATAAAACAACGTCCAAATTTCAGCCCTGAATCTCTCAACGATGAGAAAGATCAGGCATACATTCATCAAGCAATAATATTGAGATTGTCAAAATATTTTCAGAATTAAAACATTCCTAACCACAAAATGAAATTGATAAGAAACTGCTCTCTTAGATAATACTACAAATGAAACCAAATCCTCAAAATTTAAGAGCTTTTGCATCTGTAACAATATGACAGTAAGAATGTCTTGTAATAAACTCCTAAAGCTACTTATCTCACAGTATTTCCAAACTTTTCACCTTTCATCAATAGAATATAAATGAATGCAAATAAGCAGAACTTACTTAGCTATAACTCTTTCACTAGCAGCCAATGCTTAGACATACAGCACCCCGGACAAATTACTTCATAGTCTGTCTGTCTCCTGATATTTATAGCCGCTCACTGAAGATGAAAGGCAAAGTTGGACAACTGTGGTTAATATGGTTAAACATGAGCCATTAAAGATTACATCAAAATGGGTCCCAAACATATTATCAGTCAATGCCGTGGCACGCATTATGGGTGGCTTTAGAATCGAGTTTTAAGGCGAAAAGATGGTGTGCACCATTCTTTGGGTGCCGACGGCTCAGACAGCTGTATTGATTATGACCTGCCCTAAGAGGCAATCTATAACTTGCTCTAAAAGGCAAATGCTAGGACTTAGTTTCTAGACACCCTATGAAATGTCTCTATTCAATTCATTTTAGAGGAGTTGTTGATTGCAGGATCCCCCTTTAGTGGCCCATCGACATCCCTGTAAAATTGGGAACTTCACCTTATTGTGTCACACAAATTCATGTTTTCACCACATAACATGTGATATTTATTTTGTCTGTGTTAAGTTTTTCTAGAATTTATTTTTTTAAAGGAGTAATCATTTTTAAAAGTAAATTTCTGAATTAATTTATGTTGTTTTATGTATTTTTTAATCTTTTAAAGAGACTATCTTTCAAATTTTAATGGGTCATTTTTAGTTGGATATATTATGATTACGGAACATTTTTTTCAAATGCATTTAAGATTTATATTTATCTTGTTTAAATTTGATGTTGTAGTTTATCTTATTTAATATTTAATATATATCCATCTTTTTTCTCAAATTTATTCAAGATGTATATTTATCTTCATTCATTGAAGCATGTTCCACCAAAATCAAATGTGATATTTTATTCTATTCAACATTTGTATAATTATTTTTTTAAATTTACCAAGGGCTTGTACTTAGCCTCATTATTGGAATACACTCTACCAAAAAAATGGAATACAATACATTGAAGATTAGATGTGGTAGTTTACCTAATTCAACATTCAACAATTATATCTCTCTTCCCTCATATTCACCTAATATTTGGCCTCGTCTAATAGGATGTATTACACTCAAAATATAATAATTTACCTTATTTAGCATTTTTTGTTTGTATATTTAGACATATGTAGGGTATGTTACATCCAAAATTAAATGTGGCTACTAGAATCAAAATTCAATATTTGTATAACTCTTGTCTCAAATTTGTCTCAAATTCACCTAAAATTTAATGGTCAATATTTGTATATCTTTTGTCTCAATTTCACCTAAAATTTAGCGTAGCATTCAATATTTGTACACCTCTTGTTCAAATTCACCTAAAATTTATACCTAACTTCATCTATTAAAATATGCTATATAGAAACTTGAATGCTAAAGTTTTTTTATTATTGAAGAATCAACATATGTATTTTTTTCTATCAAATCCACTCATTGTTGATTAAGATTTCTTCTATTAAATTTAGATAATTTTAATCTCATAAATATTTTTTAAAGAATGATAAATTATTCAATTATGATGTTTCCCATTTCTATAATTTTAAACATATAACATATTTCCTAAAATTAATTTTAGCACAAATTTTCATTCTAATTCATATAATGCATTTCTTAATAATTTTAACAAATATCATGCATTAATTAATAATTATATTTTTGATGCATTTTAAATAATTAATATGAAAAATTGAATATTAATATTATGATGTAAATTTTAATTATATATAATTGTAATGGTGAAAAGTGCATACTTTATTTATTTTAATTTATTTTATGTCTATTTTAATTAGGATGTTTTATGTAATGGATAGTGTATAAGTGACATGTTATAGTGTAAACATTGATAAATAACTTACTCTTACTTGATGTATATTTTGAGAGACCATAGCTAATTCTTTGATTTGTCTACTTACTATTTTAGATTGGATCTTTGAGTGCAAAATTAACTTGGTTTAGTTTCCCAAGTGCATAAATGACCCTAAAGCTTTCAAATTCAAATTTGATTGTGGGCTCTTATTGATTCCCTCTATCAAATCATCGCATGCTTAAGGACACCCTAATTCATGTTTACACATCAAAGTTCATCTTCATAAATTGAAAAGACAAGTCTATACTTAAGCATTAGCATTGCATCATCAACTCACACTACCATTCTAGACATCCATGTGCATTTGTTTATTATCTTCAAACACTTTCCAAAGACATTTAATTGGTAACTAGCCTAGCAAGCTCCTAAATGACATCTATCAACACTACCACTTTTTTAAACACGAGTTGCCAATATAAACATGAATATGTTCTAGACATCACAAACCAACAAGTTTAGATTCATAGTCTAGATTCAAACCACAGTTCAAGTAAATAGAATTACAAACGTAAAGGTTACATCTATAATTATAAAAAAAAAAAAAACAATTATCAAATAATTTCTATAATTACTAAACAAATCATCATCCATTCATTTGAAATTTAATTTTTAAATCTATATAGTAATTGTCTATAACAATAATGAAATGAAATTCTTCCTTATGTTGACAATTATTTCATTATACTTCTAAATTCGATCAAATACATAAATTTTAATTCTACTCTTTATTTTAAATTTATTTTTATTCATAATTTTGAAGTACATATAGGCTATAGACACATGTCCTTTAAACAACCTCTTTAAAAATCTATGTGAAGGAAAAATTCAGGACTGCCATGTGGTCAAATCAGATCGGACGAAAAAAAATATATTACATCAAAGAGTTTAACCCAGCTAAGGAACATGGTGAAAAACCATATTTAGGTGCAACTATTAAAGGGAAAGCGAGGCTGTTAATTGCTCAATTAAGAACGGGGTCCCACCATCTTAGATGTGAGACTGGTAGGTGGAAGACACCTAAGGAAACTTGGGAAGAAAGAACGTGCTTATTTTGTAATAAGGGAGTGGTGGAAACGGAGTGGCACTTCGTCATGGAATGCACAGCGTACAAAAATATCCATAATCAGTACTCAAGTATTTCAGATGTGGGCAATATGCAGTAGTTATTTGAGGAGGATAAGATATATCAGACAGCTAGCCTCCTAGTCAAAATTAATAGCAGGAGATCTGATCTAGAGAAGAGTTTGGAGACAAACTAAGTTGTTGAAAGTCTCGGTCCCATAGACTGTTTAGTCTCGTGGACGTCATTAAAATCTTTCATTCATTCATCATGTTGCCATTATCGTCATATTTCCAATTTCTAAAGACAGAATCTATAATTTACATCCACCGTTTTCCCAATACGACAAAAGTGACAACGCAGCATGAGAAAGACTCCATTACTTAGTGTTAAATTATTTCTTTATCTCACGTGTGACTTCATAAAAATCCGTGTCAAGAATGACGGCTTTTACCATGATAAGCACAGTTTTCGATAGTACAAGTGGTGAAGGAAGAGAGCTTATAACGAAGGCAGCGTCATCAATGACGTTAAATAGAAAGGGACGTCGTCGTATTGTAATGGGCTACAGCTTATCAGCTTTGAAAATATTAGCACGTCACATCAAGCCCTCCTATCATGTTCGTACAACTTCTTCCTTATATATTGTTTGTTGAAATTTCAAGCCCTCTGTTGACAAAAATGATGATTTCATCTGACAGCCTACCGACATTTTGGTGGGTGTAATTTTCGGCACTCGTGGAATTCACAGTTCAACTTGTAGAAAGTGCCAAATAAATTATTTATTATAATAATTAGTTTTTCAATTGAATATGATGGGTATATTATATTTTTAAATTAAAAATTATATTTGTGAGTGATCGTGATGAGTGTTTATATATCTAAATTATTATTTTTAGTTATATTACGAAATCTAATCAGATTTTTTTTTTAATAGTAAACAAAGTTGGAAATAATATAATGAAATAAAGAACAATAGTTTAACAAAGAATTATCCAGAAATTTGAAGAAGAATTACATAAATCAGTCCCAAGGCAAAACTGTTCGACACAACACAAGTACATTTTAGCCAATATAGTCAATACAACAGTTAACAAGATACATGACAACATCTTAAAGAAGAAGGGACCCTTAAATTCTAAATTTGAAAAGTCTTTGAAGTTGTCTGGAACAACAAATATCCCCTTCATGCAACTACAAAAACCGAAGCTTAATCGCCTCCAAATAGTTCCTATGCTTAATGTCCTTCATATTGCCACTCTTCAACTGAGAACACAAATAAATAAACTGAAAAATGATGTCAGAGTAAAACTTTCGAATTTCAACTTCATGATAAACAACATGATTAGAAAACATTGACGAACATCTGGTTTTCCATATATTAAGTAAAATGACTTGTCTTATAGAATCAACAACCAAGTTATTTTGAAGACCTGTATCCAATATGGCTTCCTTCCAATACAACACATTACCAAAAATTGCACGAAAATGAGTAAAAATAGTTTTCCACTTTCGTTTAGCATGCACACAATCCCAAAATATATGCTTCAAGCTCTCATAATGTTGACAAAATGGGCATTTGGCTGGTTGGAAATTCATTTTTTTCAATCTGTCTCCTATAGGTAATTTGTGATGTAAAATTTTCCATGATAGAATTTGGGCATTGACCTCAGCTTTAGTTGACCAAATCTAAGAACTTAAGTTTTTCCACTTCCTTTCCTTGAGTCTGCAGTTCCATTTCATATTAAGCCTTGGATTAAGTGTCATTTTCGAGAGTAATTGTAGATAAATTTTCTTCAAGGGGAAACAAAAAAACCAGTATTTATCAAGCCATTGCCAATCTTTGAAGAATTTGCATTGTAAAGGTGTACAAAACTTCATGAGTAGCTCCATGGGAATCAAAGCCATAACAAAAATAAAAAACCCTTGAGATTTGTTATTCAGCTTGAAATCATTACTAATGTTCAACCAATGCTTCCAATCCAAAGACTTAAACTCCCAAATGTCTCCAAACTGTTGAATACCCTTTTTAAAAAGGTAGTTAGATTGTTTAGGAAAGGCAACAACAAGTGGTTGATTGTGATATCAGACAAGCTTGTTCCACCAGATAGATGAATTTGCAAAGCTAAAACCACATTGCAAGGAGTCCCACCTCCAGTTAAGAAATTTGCAAACTTGTTGCCATGCTTTCCAGATATATTGTAAGGGAAAAGAGGCCTTAATATGAAAGTAAGGAGTAGGTAAAATTTTGTCCAACCAATGCACTCCTTGTCATTTATTTTTCAAGGCAGCCTGAATAATCCGTTGTCGAACAAGGATTTTCCATGGTTCATCACCAGAAGCAACCCTTATAATCCATTTCACCGTAAAGTAGATTCCTTGAGTTTTGGGATCTAACAAGCCTAAGCCATCTTTATCTTTAGGCTGAATACAATGATTCCAAGATGTGGTTTTGAAACCAGCCTTTCTGTCCCAATTAGACCATAAAAACTATCGAATGATTCTATTTAAATCTTCATGCCTCTTTTTGATGGCATCCAACATGATGAATAATAAACATGAGAAGCCAAAAAAATGCAATTAACAACTTGAATTCTCCCTACAAGTGAGAGAAATTTATTCCCCCAATTAAATATCTTGTTTTTCAGCTTGGTAATGAACCAATTCCACATATCAGACAATGTGACACCTAAACCAAAAGGGATACCCAAGTACCAAGTAATTTTCCCATGCTTAATTTGCTTTCAATCTTTTGGAATCCAAGGTGGAGTAGCATCAAAATTAATCATAAGGAATTCAGTTTTATGATGAGCAATCTTCGATCCTGAAACATCACAATAAAAATTAAGAATTTGAAGGACATTGTTAATTTCAGTTTCATAATTTTGCACGAACAACATACTGTCATCAACAAAATGTGAACTAAGAACCACTACATTATTTGGAATGGATATCCCTCTAATAAAATTCATCTAATTAGATTTTTGCAGTAGATAACCTAAGGCATCAACAACAAGCACATAGATGAATGGAGAAAGTGGACATCCTTACCTAATTGAGCATTGTAAGGGGAAAGGATCAGTCAAGGAATTATTGATAACCAATTGAGCATTAGCATCTTTGAATAAAATTTGAATATGGTTGCATATTTTAGAACCTAACCTCAACCACCGCAACATTTTAAGGATAAAGCTCCATCTCATTCTGTCATATGCTTTGTCAAAATCTATTTTGACCAATAAAGCATTTTGACCTATTTTTTGAGCCCATTCACAAGTTTCCCATGCCAACATTAAATTATCAAGGATATACCTTTCTCCAAGGAAACCTTTTTGTTCAGGTCTAACTATGTCTTTAGCCACCGGTTTAATCCTAGTAGCTAAAGCTTTGGCTATAATTTTATAAGAAGTGTTAAGCAAGATAATAGGACACCACCTAGAAATAGAGTCCACATTCTTCCCTTTAGGAATAAGCTTTGATTAAGCCAATATTAATTTTAGGCCTGAACAAACGAGATTTAAGAGCTTCTAAATAAACAAGATAAAAAATCTTCTTTAATATGCTGCCACATAATTTGATAAAATTCAATTGAAATCCCATCAGTCTTAGGACTTTTATTGTGTGCCATTGAAAAACCGCATGTTCCAAGTCCTCTATTGATAGATCATGGTCTAAAAATTGACTATAATCAGAGTTCACCCTTTTTGGTATGTAGATTCTTTAATGATTTCTTCTAATATTGATTGAACATCTTGCCAATGAGAATCTTCTCTAAACAACTATTCATAGAATTTGTGAAATATATCTTTGATACCTTCCAAATTTGAGTGTATTTTCCCAAACTCATCTTGGATCACTCCTATGAACTCCTTTTTGTGCTTGTAATTTAAATAATTAAAGAAGTATTTGGAACTTCTATTACCATCCTTGATCCAATTATACGAGAGGGGGACCAACCACGTTCAAGGCCCCAGGTCACGGAGAGCCAAGAGCAGAAGTTGAAAGTACTTGAATGCTTAGAGGATGCAAGAGAGATGTTGAATGAAGAATGGAGGAATTTGAAGGAAGAATGAGCAAGAATAAGGTGTTTTCGGGTCAGTTGGTTAAAGAGGGATGTTACAAATTGTTCCTAGTAGGAAGTGTAATTCCTCTGCCAGCTTTAGACACAAGAATCCATTAGGGACATAAGCGCGTCGTGCAGACATCTGCGCACCACGCGAGCGTCCCCTACAATTATTCTTCTACCGACGCAAAAAAATAGAATCCAAGTGGAATGAAGGCAGCTTGTTGATGTGGAATTTCTCCTCTGGATTTTTTTTCTAAGGTGAGGAAGTGTAAAATGGAAATTTACGTAAGGGGTGAAAATTTTCTCCTATACATTTTGCCCCCACTTTGGCGAGCATGAATACTAATGAGTGCTTCGGTAAAATAGATCGAAGAGGTAGTAGGGTTAGAAATGTATACCTGAACCGTCAAGGAAGCAAACCGCAATCTGGTGAGCTTGAAAGCGTAGGGTAGACAAAGGGCTTCATAGCCCCGTAGAACTATGAAGTTGAAGAATGAAATCATCTTACAGGCCCGCAGACCTACAAGGAGGCAACCCCTAAGATCTCTCACATGAAGGAAGCCCTGAGAAGTAAGCGCCTCACAGGCTTGCAGACCTATAAGGAAGGTATCCTTCAATATCTCGAGCACATGTTTAGGAAACCAAGAAAAATGCCTTACAAACCCATAGACCTGCAAGGAGGCATCCCCCAAGATCTCTCACATGGAGAAAACCCAGAAAAGCATCCTACAGGCCCACAGTCCTGTAGGGAAGGCATCCTCCAAGATCTCTCACATGAAGGAAACCAAGAAAGTGCCCTATAGACCTGTAGACCTATAGGGAAGGTGTCCTCCAAGATCTCTCACATGAAGGAAACCAAAAGAAGCACCCTACAGACTCGCAAACCTATAGGGGAGCGACCCCCAAGATCTCTCGCATGGAGGAAGCTCAAAGGAAGCGCCTTACAGGCCTATAGACCTACAGGGAGGTATCCCCCAAGATCTCTCGCATGGAGGAAACCCAAAGAAGGGGACTCCATAAAGTCGAGAAGCAGCTTTACAGGTGCACCCATAAAGCAACATGTCTACCCGCAGATAGAACATGTTAGAAAGAGGCCACATATGAATGTATGTGGACAATCACGTAGACCGTTGATAGATTGGAAAACTTTCAAAGGGGTCCCTCGGGAACTCGGTGTGAAAAGAGAAGGGGTCCACTCAAGGGACGCGTTGTTTGGAAGTATGAAAGAGATGTTTCTCTCTCAAATCGATTCATCATCAAGGAATCCTTTTGAAAGATGTTCACTTCATCAAGGAATTTGAAAGGAAGAAAAATGCCCCCATGCGAGGGGAAGGTCAAAGCTGCTGTCGCCTCGAAGGGAAGGTTCTCAAGTTCTTTCTTTACGAACCCATGATGAAGGAAACACGTTCCGTTAGGGTTTCAAGTCAAGAATGAGATTCTTTGAAAGAAGGTTTGTGAAGATTCTCAAGAAAAGATTCATTGGAAACAAATGCATTTTTTGAAAATTGAAGTGTTATAGAAATGGCGTTGTCACACATGAAAGGGAAAACTCAAGCAAAGATGAAAGAAAGATAAACAAAAAGCTAAAAGAGACAAAGACATTTCAAACAAAGAGCACATGGGTGATCTGATATTTCGGGGTCAAAACTGCTCATATATATATAAGTATAATAATAGTATATAAAATGAACTGTCATCAACCCCCCACTATATCAGACCATGTGAGGAATGCACGAGAAGACAAAGTAAAAATTAAAAAAATGGGTCAACATGGAAGGGAAACCTAAATGCCCCCAATGCTTTGCATTGTTGCCAATTTGCTGAAAATCAATCACAAACATGGAAGAATGATGATAGAAATAGAAGAAGGTTTACGACACAAAAATCACGATTGTATCCAAGTACCAGCAATGGTGACAAGGGTCATCCAAGAACACATAGCACAATCATGGGGAAACACATCACAAAACACACACATCTAATCTAAAGATAAAGAAGAGGCCTCCCCCTAAAACTAATCGACCAAGAGGTCGTCTGCCTCCCACTCTAGATCATTGTAGGGGGAAGGAAGATGGGCCTATAGTGGTGGGATGTTAAGAGGAGGAGCTTTTGACCCTCCCGCAACAAGGGCTAAGGAAGAGGTCCCCACAAGGTCCTCTCCACCAAGCTCTTGTGGAGCTAAGGTCAGCAACTTTGTGAAGATCGATGACAAGGCCGAAACTTCATCCAAAGAGTTAAACATGCACTTTACAAGAGTGTCATGTCATACCTTAATGAACAGAGAAATACGAGCTTGAGGTTCACCGCTAGGCTCACCGAGTGATTTGGGAGTGGTGACGAACTTAGGGGAAGTCAAGACTAGTTCCGTCACTAGGACAAAACAATTCAACACAGAACCACCTTTCAGGGAAGGAAAGCTCCTCTTATGTCCTTTGTTACTAGGACTACCCTTCGTCTTCTACTTCATTGGGGGATGCAAAATCCCCACAGACGAGGCAAGAAGTGCAAAGGAAGAGGAGGGAGAGAGAACTGCAACAGATACCACCGAAGTATTCAACATATCTATGGGTTTAGGGAAATGAGAGACATCCAAAAGGGACATCAACAAGGGTGGCTCCACTGAAGGAGCGATGAACACCTGCACATTTTTGGGGTCAGGTGCATTCATACTCATAGTGGAAGCCGGAAGCGAGACTGAACAAGTTTGAACGGAAGCAGAGGGGAGGAGAGAGAGGAGGATGAGGCAAGAGGCCCTAATACAGGGGCAGTCGTCTCCTCTTCCTTCTTCTACAAGGTAGCCTACTTAGCTGTGAGAGCCTTTCCCTGGCGCTTGTGCTCGCACACAAGGTGGTTTCTGCGACTCTTCAAACTGGAGGCCGGAGGCTGGGAAGGGACAAAAGGCTCCTGCTTAGCCATGGGAGTGTCCACTATAGCCATTTCTGGTGGAGGAACAAACTCCTGAATGGGAGCAGGAGAAGCAGGTTGAGAAGCAGTGAGGGGAGTCAGCTCAAGTGCCTCAACAGTGTGCCTTTTCCCGCTTACTACTTTGGGAGCAGAAGCGGTAGGAGGCCGCAGAGAGAATTCCCTTCAGGAACCTTTCTTTCTGCCGTACAAATAATACCAAGGCCCAGGAGGCTCAGTAGGGAGATCCGACATCTTGATCTTGGGTCTACGCCAAGAGGTATCATCGGACTCAATGGGTAAAAACCAGGCTTGCTCATCCAATACTCCTCCCAAGAAGGGGGAGCAGATGAGTTAGCCTGAGAGGAGGCAGGCTTCTCCTTTCCTTTTTGAGAAGAAGAGGCAGCTGGTTGTTGTGCTATAGGAAGAGCCAATTTTGGCTATCCCTTGTCCCTAGTCTTATACTTCACGTATTTTTTGTAAAGTAGACCCATTCTTGTAGGAAGCAGACCAACTGGGGCAGGCCAAAAATGATCTAATGAATATCCCCCATGGGACACCAAGGGATGGTATCCAGTGTCATGCACTACATGCACGACACCTTCAAGGGAGAACTTTAGAAATTTATGAATAACATAGGTGATTCCATTCATGGAAGCTAGCCAAGGTATTCCCAACTTCATCCTGAACAGATATGACTCTAGAATGACATCAAAAATTGTGTCAACAACCCTAGGTCCAACTAGGACGGACAAAGTTATCAAGCCATATGGTTTCAGACAAAGACCACCGTGTGTATAGATGGTGGATTTTTTCCTTCGTACTCTTTTTTATGTAGTGAATTAAGCCACAATGTCTCTTTTGTAATAACATTCACTCGACTTGCGGGATCTACTAAGACTCTTGTCACAATGTTTCCATTGAGGTGAGCGGGAATGTAGAGGGGAGAGGGATTGTTATTTAAGGGTAAGTCCTGCGAAGTGAATGTCACATCCAACGATCTAGGTGCAAGTTGTGCGGTAGGAGTAACCATGACCATGTTAACATAGGCCTCAGGTTGAGTGAAAGAATCGGTGGAATCAATAATCATGTTAGTAGAATGTGACGGAAACAGGTCTGTGTATATCTACAATTCACTATTCACTTTCACCACCGATTTATTTGTATTTTTTTTACTTCCATCGAGACAAATAGTACCATCCTTGATGTAGTCTTGTATCTCATGACATAAGCGCATACAACGTTCAGTATCATGTCCATTAACCCGATGGTACTAACAGTAGGTATTTGCATCATACCAACTAGGGTAAGGTTCCTTAAGAGGTTTAGGGTTCTACAAGGTTATGATCTTATCCTTTAACAAATTTTGCAAGATGGAAGAATAAGATTTTGCTAACTTTGTGAACTTTCGATTGCATCTGAGGCCGTTATCATCTATAGCTCGGCTACTACATTCGTAATGGCCTTACCTTTCTTAGAGATCGATACAATGGAATTTCCTTCAGAATGAGAGAGTGAGGAGGATCCCCCAAACTGAACTATCATCTATTGATACTCTCGTAGGGCTGCACACAAATGCGCGAAAGAAGGGTATTTCATAAGGGAAAATTTTTCCTACCAAGGCCTTTGCAAGTTCCCTATGAACACCTTCTGTACATCAGAATCGGCCAACAGATATGAGATTTGTGAGAAGAGCACTTGATACTGTGCCATGAAGTCAATAATCTTTTCATTATCACCTTTTTTGCATCAGATGAGATCCGAAAAAGGTCATCTTCAGCTTGATGTTAGCTTGGAATTGTCGTAGGAATTGGTTTACAAGTTGGTCAAGTGAGAAAATGGAATTATCAAGCAAGGAACAATACCATTCGAGTGGTGTATCCTTGAGAGATCGAGGGAATAGCTTTTCCATCAATGCGTCATGATGGAAGAAATCTGTGCACAGGGTGTTAAAGGTAGACACATGCGTTTGTGGGTCCCCTTTGCTTCCATATTTTTTGAATTTAGGAATCTCCATTCCTTGAGGGAAGGGAGTGTTCAAAATTTTGACCAACAACAAGCTATGTTAGAAGAAGGGTTGAAAGATAGGCTAGGCAAAGGCTTGGGAGAGACTTGCCAACTGGCTCTGCGTCTTACCCATATTCTAAAGAAGAGTGTTCAAAATAGGGTCATTAGAAGATATAGGGCCAGAGGAACCTCCTCTAGAACTACCACTAGAGCCACCACCAGAACCACCAGTGTGACCACCACCGAAACCACTACCAAAGCCATCACTACCAGTATGGCCTCCACTAGAGCCACCTCTGCTCCCAAAGTCACCACCACAACCTCCACTAGATCCACCTCCACTAGCATTGCTTCCACTGCTGAGGCCACCTCCACTACCAAAGCCTCCACCACTCAACCCACTAAAACCTCCACCATTAGAGGTGATAGGAGGGGTGAAACTAAAACCCAATGGTATTCTACTCACTTTGATAGTTTCAGATCCTTTGGAGGTAGAGGGGATACTGATCAAGGGGAAAACATCAGCCATGTACACAGACTTAGGAGGCATCGACATTCCCAGCTATCTTTCATGATCTTTGAAAGTGGTCCCTTGCACAACGTTAGGATTGTTTGAGGGAGTACATGCTTTAGTCAAACTAGAGAGAGTAGCCAAGAGTTCTATTCTAGTTTGATCCTTTCCAACCATGTACTTTATTTTGATGAGATAACCCTAGCAGCCTTGGCCATCTTCGGGTCCTTTTCTAAGTGATTCTCCAAGTCACCTAGTCCCTTGCTAATGGTAGAGATATATTCTAAAGGAATGTGAATGGCCTCATACTCATCCACTGATGATAGTGTAGGAGATGCAGGAGGAGTGGGGATGTGGTCAGTCTCATCAGAGATCCCTATTTTTCCCCTCGACAATTGCTTCAGTGTGGCAAGACCAATGACAGACCCAACAAAAAAGCCTATAGAGAAACTAGTAGTGACCTTCATCCTCTCCATTGAAAGGTGTCGTATACTTCTCCTAACAATATACCTAGAGTTTGTGGATTGGGTTCTAAATCTCATAAACCTTCACAACACTCAAGAGCACAACGATCAAAAGGTACAAGGGAAAAACCTCAACACCAACAAATGAGTAGACATTGGTTCACGTCGAGTTCACCAAAAATGTAAGAGAGGGGGACCAACCATTTTCAAGGCCCCAGGTCATGGAGAGCTAAGAGCGGAAGATTGAAAGTTCTTGAATGCTTAGAATATGCAAGAGAGTGCAAGAGAGATGCAAAAAGAGATGAGTTCAATGAAGAATGGGGGAATTTGAAGGAAGAATAAGCAAGAATAAGGTTTTTTCAGGTTGGTTGGTCAAAGAGGGACATTAAAAATCATTCCCAATAGGAAATGTAACACCTCTACCAACTTTAGACACATGAATCTATCAGGGACGTTTGCACGTCGCATGGGCGTCCCCAACAGTTATTCTTCTACCGACGCAAAAAATAGAAGCCAAGTGGAACAAAGGCAACTTGCTGACGTGGAAAATTGCCTTCGAATTTGTTTTTCTAAGGCGAGGAAGTGTAAAAGGGAAATTTGTGTAAGGGGTGAAAATTCGCTCCTATACACCAAAATTACAAATTTTTGGGGATAGGCACTCTCTTACACTTCTAGGGTTTGGCACCTAAAAGGAGAGAAGAATCCCAAAAATCTAGATGGTTCATTCAAGACTAATGCAAATATGATTGAAATATGTCTAAAGGGAATGCCCTAGATGCAAAGAACTACTAAAAGAGATTGATTATTAATGCTAAACTAAGAAAATGCACTTTGTTTGAAAACACATTATGATATGCAAATATAAACTAAATGACATAGAAATGCAAATGAAAAAAATAGAAAACTGTAAAACTAAATGTGTGCACCTAGAAATGTGTTGCAGACTAGAATGGAGACTAAAAATGATACTTATTATGGAATTTAAGCCTACTGGGACACTTACGCCATTCTGGACAACCTAGTCCTAGATTTGGAAAACTGCACCAGAGCCTGTGTGTGAAAATATATGTCAATCAAAATAATCAATAACACACAACAGATGCAATGTATTACATTAAGGAAATCTAAATTAACAACATAATTTGATAAAACAATTCCTTAAAGACATTCCATCTTCCTCTATTCCTAAGGATCCTATATTAGTGCTCTCAGATCTTAATTATGCACTGAATTATTGGGATGACACCTAAAAAATGTGTAGCCATTAAAATAGAATGTAGAAACTATGTCTACACCTACATGATCTGATGATTTGGCTGGATGATGAACTAAATGATATGGTGAATGATAAACTGTTGTATATAGAATGCTAATGAAATGATGCAATGCTGAATTAAACTAATGGAGATGCTATAAAATTGATTCTAAATCTTGTAAGTAAACTAAGACACATCTAACAAAGAAGCCATGATTCTAATTTACTTGCTAAACTATTCCAAATGCTAAACTATAATGTAAACTAAGCTCTCAAATGCTAAGATGAGTTTTGCAAAGTAATTGTATGCAATGCTCTCTTATGCAAAAGTTGTAAATGAGCCTTTATTTATAGATTTCACCAAGGCATCAAGTGAGTTGGCAACAATAGATGATCAGGATTGAGTCTGGAGAGATCAACGGTGATAAATGAGGAGGTTAGAGAGAAATAAGGAAGTTGTCCCCTTTAATAGAACAAGCTTGCCAAGTGTAGAAAAGAATAAATGGAAAGAAGAAGCCATGTGTCTCTAAGTTTGTTGAGATTGTTGAGGATAAATTCCCATTTTAGAAATTAGGAATAATTAATTTCATGTGACACATGGTGAGATGGAAGATGATGTGGAAGGAGGTTAGAAGAATATGGAGAAATGTGACAAAATTCAAATTAAAAATTTGAATTAAAAATTCGAATTAAAAATTCAAATTTAATGAGAGGGAATTAATCAAATAAAACAAATTAGTTAAATTTATTTATTTAATTAAATCATGAAGAAAGTGGTTTAGATAAGGGAAATTAAGCAATATGAACTATATAAATAAACTTTGCAATTTATTTATACAGTAGAGGAAATAAAGATTTTTATTAATTAAATAACCAGTATTTAATTAAATATTCTCCAGACCAATTTGGATGTATACATTTTTCCCCTCTTTGAAGTGATGTGTTTACACATTACTTCAAAGAAAAATTTACCAGTCCTGTTAAAATTTCGACGATACCCCAGATGGCGATTGGTGATTTTCAGAAGATAATGAATGTATTCCCCCTCAGGAAATAAATTGAGGAATTTTTGATGATTAAAAGATTGTTGATGATTTTTTAATTTTTTTTATGATTTATGATGATGTCGATGATGAAGTTCTGATTTGATGATATTTCAGCGATTTATCTCCCAATATGGAAGAAATGAGCTGCCTTGATTAATTGATCCTTAAAAAAAATTAAATATCCCACCAAAATCACACTCTTAATTACCCTTATTAAGAGGTAAAAAGTGAAAAGAGGATTCATTTGTGCATTGGTGATTTTGAAAATTGTGGAGTGAGAGAGAAACCTTGAGCATTTGAGTGAAGATGGTGATTCCATGTATGAGACTCATCAATTCGAGTGAGTACGATGACATAACCGGCCAGTGGCATATGGACCTCCGGTATGAATTTCAAAAACTTTCCTTGTGAATTTTGAATCATTTTTCCCGCATTTTCAATTTCAAAATTTAGCTTTTCATTCTTTCGACGCATACACAACTTTTTTCGGTGCATAGGTTAGATTCTTTAGCGCATCATCCTAAAGTTTTAGTGCATAAACTAGATTTAGCGGTGCATTTACAGTCTGTAATAGCACATTCACGTTTTGGTGCATAGGAACAATGTTCTAGCGCATCAGAGTATTAGGTAGCACATCCATTAGAAATGGCGCATTAAATTGTAGTTTTAGCACATCTACCCAAAGTAATGGCACATGAGATTTTATGGCGCATTAAAGAGGTTTAATAGCGCATCTAAGGAATTCTCTGGTGCATTGAGTTAAATGGTACATTGACAGACTGTAACAACACATCTAGCCAATTTGGTGGTGCATTTGCTCTTTTGTTTGTCTCCTTGATTTTGATGATGTTTAATCATGTCAGCCAATGATTTTTTGTTGATGATAGATTAGATAATTTATTGATCTCATGATAGGTGAGATGCAATAATGATGATGTTGTTTTGACCTCATGATAGGTGAGGATCAAAAATAGATGTTCGCGAGATTTGATGAAAATCTCACTTGAACTGATAGGATAATTGATTGTGTGATGTTTGATTGCTTTGTTGATTTGATTGATTGATTGATGTGTTGATTGCGATATGTTATAATGATAGGAGATGGAGGATAATCTTCAGTCCCGAGAGCTATTCCCATGGACTTGGGAGCTAATTCCACAACTATCACAAGCTGATAGGGATATTGTTGAGCGATGCGGGTTATCTTCGTTGATTGACATGCCCGAGATTAGGATTAATCGGGGATTGTTGACTACGCTGGAAAAGAGGTGGCATAGTGACCACAACACTTTTCATCTGGGCACTGGGGAGATGACTGTGATGCCATAGGATGTCTACAAGATTTTGCAGATTCCCGTGATGGGTGACATTGTGACATATGACCACACCGAGCAAGGAGGTACAGATGCCTTACATCGGATATTCCATGACGATCATATTAGTGGGTATGAGATGCCTTGGCAGGAGATGTTTGAGAGGTATGCCTCTTTTCCTTTTGTGCTTGCGGGATTTGTCAGTGGCTTCTTATGTCCTGACAAGAGGGCAAAGGGATTGTCCGTTGGTTGGGGTTAGACACTAGAGCAAATGATTTAGTTTGGGACTTGTTACACCTAGGGTTCATGCATGCTCACACAGTTATATCATGATTTGCATCAGGTAGTTTACCTTAGAGGAGCTAGTCTATCTGCTGATGTGACCCTACTACAGACGTGGGCTTGGGAGCATATAGCGGTGACATGTCCAGATACTGATAGATTTCAACCATTTGGGAGACCTTACATCTATGGTTATGCATACCCAGTTGTCCAACATAAGATGGGAAAATTGGAGTATTGGAGACGTGTGTTGGATGACCTGGATTCTGTTACATGGAAGCTATATGTAGATTGTGAGTAGTGAGCTGAGGATCATTTGGAGATGCCCTATGTTATCATAGCTAGGTATCTTATTGGATGAACATGCTTTATTATCGAGAGATTCTTATTGATGAGGGTGCTCAGATAATACGACAGAGTTCAGGGGATTCCACAAGGATTGGCCATGTATGTGCGGAGATAGCAGGATGCTACTGAGTGGGGGCCCACCTTATCTTACGATGCTGCATGCGATGAGTATCATAGATTACAACCAATGATCTAGGAATACCATCCAGAGATTGTTGAGGGGTACATGACCGAGGAGTACTCGCAATATTTCAGTGGGAATCCATTTTCAAGGATCTCAAGGCCTGATGAGCCAGTGTCGACATTAGAGGATGATGAGGATAGAGCACCCAGATGAAGGAGGGCCAGAGGTGGTGGAGATGAGGAGGAGAGAGATGACAGTGATGATGGAGGAGGCAGTGATGACGGTGGGGATGAGGGAGGGGATGATGGAGGAGGGGGTGCCCATCTAGCACTAAATGTCATAGTTCCTCATAGGAGGCGATTCTTAGTGGCAGAAGCATAGTAGCACGTATAGATACGGTTGGCTTCCCAACAACAACAGTCATAGATTTTGGCCTTACATGCTCAGGTCCAGATAGTTCAGGGTTAGCTGACATAGGTTTAGGAGTAGTTATAGGCATAGACATAGGTACTGACATAGGTACAGACATAGCTCTCCCAGGCCCAAGGAAAAATACAAAATTTGATGGCTGAGAGGGATGCTGCTAGGCAGCAGCTTGCACAGGAGCAAGCCCAGGGACAAATATAGGGTCAAGTTAGCATGTTGACTGTGGAGAGAGATGCATTGAGATGATGGGTAGATCAAGCATAGGCTATCACTGAGAGACTACAACAGGCTACAACAACTACTAGGATACCAGATTATTTCAAACTAGCAGGTCGCAGTCTCAGACAATTAGTGTGGGTGTTACACAACCATTACCCAGAGATTAGATAGATCTTGGTGTGGGTCTGTCGAGTGCAGTGGGAGGTACCGGTCCAAGGATGCCAACACCATCTAGGGGGAGCACTACATAGCTCCAACACTTGATGTTTATTGTGATTTGGACATGTATACATTGATACTCGATGAGTTACCACCATTTTTGATGATGTACCTCTTCATATTCAGATATCCTTGTACATTTGACATCATTTTGAGATATATATGCAACGATGATGATTGACCTGTGTGCTTATGTGTTGATCATGATGGATGCATTTAGTTTCCTATTATGTATGCTATGTGATGTTTTATATGTGATGGTGATATGATATGTTATGGATGCAACATGTGTTATGATTCTATGATGCTTTACGAATGATGTCTATATGCCCTATATGATGAATCTTATTATGTGAATGGAATGTGCTAAATGCTATGTTTTTGTACTTTTCTGATGCAAATATGTATGATGCAAAAGATGAAATGGATGAATGGATGATATCATTAATGCAGAAATGGATGAATGAAATGATAATAATGATGGATAATTCTACATGTTCTTATGGATCGTGTTCTATTGTGATGTATGATATGCACGGTACTCTACGTTTTTGTATTTTTTTGGTGCAAATGTATGAATGCATGTATGAGATGGATGAATGGAAATGTTTCATTGTGGATGTTTTGGTGATGCAAATGTATGACCAAATGTATATGGATGAAAATGATATGATCAATGCTTCATTTTAGGATTTTTCATAATGCATCATGTCATTTTATAAGCATTCATTTTTCATTAGGTCATATATTTGCATCATGAAAATTCCAAAAATAAAGCATTATCATGTCATTTTCTAAGAATTCATTTTTCATTAGGTCATATATTTGCATCATGAAAAATTCCAAAAATAAAGCATTATCATGTCATTTTCTAAGCATTCATTTTTCATTACTTATTTCAAATCTTTGATATAATTCGTTTCATTAAGGTTTGTGTTGATTTACTAATTCTTCCTCATTTCACACACACACACAAAGGAGATTCATGTGTACCTTGAACAACAATATTATATCTCATAGGCATGTAATGAATATCAACAATATAAATATTAGACAATGAGGGTAAACACACATCATAATATGTGTCAAAAATAACCATAAACAAGTTCAAACAATCATTGAGAACTCTAGGTCAAGATAATATGAAATGAATTCACACACCATGTCACAAAGGAAATAGATAATTCAAGATAAATTAAACCATTTCAATGTTGCACCACTTACATTAAATCTAATTTCACCCACCAATATTATTTCATCATATAAGTAGTCATGATTAAAAAAAATACTTAACATGTAAAGACGTGTTACTAGAACCATGAAATTCAAGTAGTAACTCCCCATCAAGATCCATAATAACACCATATCATATAGTAGGAGATGATGAATCATCAACAATATCTACATGATAAGCTAGTGAATGATCATCTTAATAAATACTATCATCATGTAATATGTCACAAGGTAAAGAATTTCATCATGATCATTCACAATCAATGTGAGATGTGAAATAACAATAATCACAAAGCACACCATCATTGTTATTTATAAAATAAATTATTTCACATAAATCGCCATCCCTCAACTCCTTAGAAGATGCATTGTCAAATGTGTATGAGTATAAGGGCATAGGAATAGGGCTACCATGACATGTAGAGAGTAGCATTGTAAGGATTAATAATATCATGGATAGATAATAAATTTGTGACCTCCTCATACAAAGTGTCATCCATAGATGTGTCATATGAAGGTGGGGTTACATCACCATATGCAAGATTTGGCTATGGAGATAGCCACCCAAGACCTTAAGGCTAAATGGAAAGAAAAAAGAGAGAAGATCAATATGAAAAGAATAAATTGTATTCCTACCAACAATGCAAATAAAATATGGATATGAATATACAATGTATGAGAGACACTTGGTTATATAGAAAAGGTGAGACATATGATTAGACAAGATCATGAAAAGTGTCTTAATCCTATGTCATGAGACAACTAACTCATCAAATATTAAATGACCTAGGAAACAAGAAACATCTAAGACTTTTAGAAATATTGCTAGGACCTAAGTAAACTTAACATGTGAATATGACTTACTAGGTGAACTAGTTAGGTAGGAAACCTTATTCACACCAACACCACCCCTTAAGTGAAACTTAGGGAAGAGGAAACTAATTAAAATGATGCAAAGATGATGGTGGGTCCCAATTACTAGGCCATGCTAGGTACCCATGTACAATGCAATCTCTCACAAACATAGAAAAGGGGAAAACCCAGTGGGACTAAACTCCTCCCCAAAAGAGAGAAAAAAACAAGATACTATCATTGAAGAATGAGAAGGACAAAAGCCCATGTGAGGGAAAAGACCCCCATAAGAGAGAAGAAGATGAAAGACTATACAACTCTCCCTCAATGTATTGTCTCCTGCAATGATGGTAGATGCCCGACAATGAATGTTGAAGATGATCCAAGATAGTTGAACAAAATTCCTCCCCTTAGGAAGAAACAAAACCAAGAATGTTTGCAAGAGTTCTTCCCAATATTGAAAGAAAGATGATGTATGATGTCTGTAAAGTATGCTCAAGTGTCTCCATGTTGATGTTGAAAGCTATTTGACTCCAAACATGCATTATAGGCCACACTAATAAAGAGGATAATCCAAAGACAAAGATATCTCCTTGAAAGACAAAGAAGCTTCCTCCAAATATTGTCCAAAAGTATCCACACTCATGTCAAACTAGAAAGAATGATCATGTAGAGAATGAAGAAGAGGGTCATAGTGTTCCTCACAATAATTGAAGAAGGATCATCTCCATCAAAGAGAAGATGAATGCAATCAATGGTGTCTCCCAAATTTGAAATGTGGGACTCCACAAATAAATCTGAAACACCTATCAAGAAGTCATCCTAAGTAACCATATCTAGAAGACAATGAACATCCTGCTACACTAAATCATAAGTATCCAAAGCTATGACAACACAAGCATCATCAAATGCAAAATTAGATGAAGATGTGATCTCAATAAGAGTAGGAGAAGCAAGAAGAGAAGTCTCTTTGTCAACTGCACATTCAATATATTCACTAAGCTCCTCTAAAGTATCATTATCAAAGGGTATATTATCAACATCATCAAGAGGAATTAAACAATCTATAACATGATTATCTAGGAATGAAGAGATATGAGGGTCTCCAAATATCTCCCAAATCTTGGTCCAAAGGGTGTGTGGGAACTCAATCTTTGAAATCTCCACATGAATATCAACACCAATAGTTTTACTAATCAATCATATAATTTGATCATTATTATTACCCCAAACTAATTTCTTCCAAGTCATGTCTAGTTTAGGTAAGAGTCCATAAAGATATGGAAAAAGATTAAGCCACCTGCTCGATGTCTCAGGATACCTTTCTTCCATGACTCATAATTGCCCTTTTTTTTAGAATTACCAAATAAGGATGAATAAAAAAACCCATGATACCTCCTTAAATGATGAAATTTGAAATCAATACAAATGAATCAACCACAAGAATACCCCCCAAATTCACCCAATCAAAGAACCCCCCAACAATGTATGAGCTTGGAACTTTATGATTAGTGTGATTATAGATGCCACTTGCCAAAAAAAACAAAGTGGTCTTGATCTTGGTACATGCAAATGCCAAATTTGGCCACAAAATCAAAGTTTTTTTTGACAGAATAAGATCAACCTGATCAAACCACTGAAAAGTACATGAAAAATTATTTACTTTAAAAAAATTGCACCTAAAAATGTTACCATAGGAGTGAGAATGAAGCCCTGGACGTTCTCAAAATGAGAATGGCTCAACAACACCTGTGAGAATATGCAATTTTTAGAAAATACGAACACCCAAAATAAAAAAATTGCCTACACCATTGTGAAGAGTGCAAAATTATTCCCTTTATAAAAATTAATTTCTCAAAAACTGAAGGTCTTGAGCTCGAGTTATGAGTGTTTGAAAATTTCCCTCCAAAAATAAAACTTCATTGGAGAGGGGGGAAAATTATAAAGGCCTTGCAGACATTAGTAGGGAATATTCTACATAGTACCTTATAGTTTGCACGTACTGCAATTTTTTTTAATTTAAAATTTTTAATTTTTTTTGAACAATTCAAATGTCTTTAAAAAATAATAAAAAAACCTGACTAAAATGTTTGTGATTGTACCGACTGTAGTTATGGTAATCTATAGTGACCGTATGGTCATATCGACAACCAAGGAGGGGAAATTTTTCTCTTATGACCTCGAGAAAAGTTGTTCAATTTTAAAAAACTAACAGTCGATCTTGGGGTTTTTGATGTATGAATGATTCCCTAATGCTTATGCAACTAAAATGTGAATGATCTTTTTTTGGTAATGTCAAATGTACTCAATCTGTAAATGATAGAAATAACATCACTCATAATATTGTATCAGCCTTGGAGAAATCTATAAATACCACTGCAACACCTAGTATGAATGCAACCTAAACATGAAAACCTAACAATGTAATGTTGTCATCCTAGTAACTAATTTATTGTGCTTGGTATCATCATTGAGCTTTTAAAATGTTGAAAGTGAGTACAAACCTAGATGGTATAATTAGACCATTATGACCTGAGTACTACTTTCACGACATTTGATAGTGCAAGTTAACACAAGCATCTAGGTATAATTGGACTGAGATAACTTGAACATTTCTCGCGTAAACTTACAAGAGTTAACTGTTTTCCTATGCGAATCCAGAATGTCATCATTGATACTTTGTAGAGCACATCCCACGACAATTCACATAGTATTAATGATCAACTCACAAACAATGAAAAAATAAAAATATCATTCTCGATCATTGCTTCTCTAGTTTTTTGACATCCTTGAGTTGCTCTTGAAGAATGATAACAACAATCATGATGCAAATAATTTGAACATTTGTGTTAAAGTGATAAAACCGTGATTTAGAGGATTTTCACCAAATGAAATTTGTTCTCAATTGATCTTGTTGTTGTTGGTTCAGATGGTTGTTTTTGGCGAGTCTGATTGATGTTCAATGTTGTAGCTCGCTTGATTGTTGTGTTTTTTTTTACCATGTTGTCATACTATTTTTTTCCTTTTGTTTTTAAACTCAAAGATGGATTTCCCCCAGTGAGTTCAGGATTTTTCCCCCCAGTGGAAACAAACCAATTTATTATGGATATGTACAATGATCGACAAGCCAAAGTGAGACGTGACCGACAAAGCAAAATATATAATGAGGCTCAAATGAAGGATGTAGATAGTGATAGTGAAGAGCCAATGGTTGACACACGTTCCAAATAGAGGAAGAAGCCAACCTGTCACAAATAGCACCTATTGCCAGGGTTTTGCTACTTGCTTTTATTGCACTTTTTTTAGATTTTATGATTTTTATGTATTTTCTCTTTTTTATTTTTTGTATTTTTTTCTTTTTTTCTTTTTTTTGTATTTTTTGTATTTTTTTTGTCATCACCAAGATGCCTATTTGCTAGGTTTTCACTAGGGCAACCATTTTTTAGGACATTTTCTGATGTTTTTTAATTTTTTCAGGACTTTTACCGATGCAGTAGATGAATTATGTGTAGAATTTCTTGAGATGGAGACTATTCATGGGATCCTCAAATAGGTCTCCTTCTAGTGTGGATAGCTGGTATGCTCCTAATCCATAGACTGACACAATGACAAAGGGGCCCAACCAATTGTGTTCAAAATTTCCTTTCTTCTCCCTATCCTGCTGGTTGCGTGGGTTCTCCTTCAATACCAAGTCACGAACTTGAAATGTTCTTAGTTTGACTTTATGATTGTAACTTATGGACATCCATTGTTGGTAGGATTTCAGGTGGTTCACTGCATGTTGGCATCATTCATCTAATAGTTTCAGTTCCTGCAATCTAGATACCCGATAGTCCTCATCAGAGATGATATCCTTCAATGAAACATGCAGTGATGATAATTTAACCTCATTGGGTACAATGGCCTCAAATCCATACACAAGAGCATATGATGTGGCTCCTATTGGTGTGTGAGTACTGGTGCGGTATGCCCACAGAGTAGGGTTTAATTGGATGTGCCAATCACGTCCAACATCATTGACTATTTTCTTCAGATCTTTAGAATAGTTTTGTTGGAGGCCTCTGCTTGACCGTTTCCTTGAGGGTAGTATGGTGTAGAGAAGCGATGTTGGATGTTGAACTTCTCACACAATTCTTTCATGTCTTGATTTTTGAATGGTCTTCCATTGTCAGTGGCAACAGATTGAGGGATGTTGTACTGACAACTAATGTAATTGAGGATGAATGATGAAATTTGCTTTCCTATGATGGTGATTAGAGGAACAACTTCAATCCACTTCGCAAAGTATTATGTAGCTGTGATGATAAACTTGTGTCCATTTGAGGAAGATGGATAGATATTACCAACAAGATCGAGTCCTCACTAACAAAAGGGCCACGTGGATGCAAATGGCTGAAGTTCTTGGGTCAGTGCATGGATGAGGTTGCCATGAATTTGACACTTTTGACATTTCTTGACGAACTAGAAAGACTCCTTCTCCATGTTTGGCTAGTAATATCCTAAATGAAGGAGTTTCTTGGCTAAGGTTAAACTGCTTGAATGAGTTCCGCAAACACCCTCATGAACTTTCTGTAAAGCCATTTTAGACTCATTGCATTCCAGACATCAGAGCAGAGTTCCTTCAAGACCTCGTCGGTATAGTACATCCACAATAAGAGTATGTCGGGCTGCTCTGCGAATAAAATTTCATTTTTGATTTCTAGACAGGTTGGATGGAAGGGTGTTATCTTTTAGGTAGGTATAAATTTCACCATAGATTGAGGTATTGGTATCAACTAGGTGATAGATAACATGGGACTTGGTATCGTCATAAGCAGGGGAAAATAGTTGTTCCACCAAGAACTCGTAATGGCTTCTCTTCTATGGAATTTGTACCAAGGAAGCAATAGTGGCCACGACATCAACAACTTTATTATCCACTCTTGAAATCTATTCAAATTTGATATCCATAAAGTTTTTCTTAAAATCATCAATCATTCTTTTGTAGGGCATTAGTTTGTTGTCCTTTGTTTGATAATCATCATCGACTTGGTTAATGACCAACTAAGAATCTCCATAAACTTGCAACTCTGGAATTTTCCATTCTACAACTATTTTAATGCCAATGATTAATGCTTCATACTCTTCCATGTTATTGGTACAAGGGAACATCAATCTATATGATTTTGGTATGGTATGTCCTTGTGGAGTGACAAATAGGATTCTAGCCCCTAATCCATGTTGGGTGTGTGATCCATCAAAGTATAATGTCCACTGTTTTGCAGCCAAGGTGAGGACATCAACATCTGGAAACTCAATGTGTAAAGGATGATCCTCTAGAAGAGGTGCCTTAGCTAACTAGTTGGAAATTTATTGTTCTTTTATTGCTTTCCTATCCACATATTGGATGTCAAAATCACTTAGTATCATAACCCACTTGGCCAGTCTTCCAATTAGGTTAGCTTTGCTGAGGAGGTATTTTAGTGGATCTATTTTGGCTACTAACTTGATGGTATGAGTTAGCATGTAGTGTCAGAGCTATTGGGTGGTGAACACTACTGCCAAGCAAGCCTTTTCAATGGATGTATAATTGATTTCATAGCCATTTAGCATCCTATTGATGTAGTAAATTTCCCTCTCTTTTCTTGTCGAATCCTCTTGTGCTAACAACTCTCCCAATGATATCTCAGTTGTTGTAATGTATAAAAAGAGTGGTTTTCCTTCTGCTAGTGGTACTAAGACAGGTGGACTCATTAGGTATTGTTTCAATTGGTTGAAGGCTCCTTCACATTTCTCATCCCATCAGAAAGAAACATTTTTGTGTAGCAAGTGAGTAAAAGGATGGGTCTTGTCTGCTAGTTGTGAAATAAATCTTCCGATTGATTGGAACCTTCCTTGCAGAGATCATAGCTGATTGATGTTTTTGGGTGGTGGAATTTCCACGATAGCTTTAAATTTTGTTGTGTTTACCTTAATGCCTCTTTCTGAAACTATGTATCCCAAGAGTTTTTTTGAAGTCACCCCAAACACACATTTCTTTGGATTCAGTCGTACATTGAATTTCTCCAGTCTAGTGAATATTTTGTCTAAGATCTCTAAGTGTCCCTCTCTGGTATATGATTTAGCTAATAGATCTTCCACATAGTCTTCCATGAAAGTATGCATCATATCATGAAAAATTGTTGTCATGGTGCGCTGATAAGTAGCTCCTTCATTCTTCAATTCGAATGGCATGATGTTCCAACAAAATGTTCCCCACATACATGTAAAGGCTATTTTATCTTGATCCTTTGGAGCTATCTTGATTTGATTATAACCAGAAAAACTATCCATAAGTGATAACATGCCATGTCCTGCCGTTAAGTCCACTATGATGTCTAGGTTAGGTAGAGGAAAATCATCTTTGGGACAAGCCTTATTGAGATCTCAAAAATCCACTCAGCATAGTCAATGGGTCTGATGAGTCTTGCAACTAACAACTTCTTTAGCTCTGCTTTTACCAGTAGGGCAATATGTGGATGCATTTTCCTTAGTTTCTTCTTAACTAGTTTTACTCCTGGTGGTAAGGATAGGTGATTCATGATGAGTTCTGGATCAATCCTTGGCATTTTGGCATATGACCAAGCAAAGTTGACTTGATTTTTTATGAAAATTTTGAGGAAGCTTGGTTTTTCTTGGTCTGTCAAAAATGTCGCTAGATGAATAGTCTTCACTATCTCTACAATGCTGATATTGACAGACTGTGTGGGTTCAATCAATACCTTTGATATTTCCTAAAAGTGTTCTGGGAGAGTATCAAATCTTCCATCCTTCGATGCCTCAAAGAGGTTTTCGCTGTTGGATGTGCTCTTTGTTTTTACTTTTTCTCGATCTGATACTGCCATTAAATGGTTTTCACCATCAGATCTATTTCCTGTATTATTCATTTTGTAGCTGGAAGATTTGATACTCCCCTATTTAGAATCTTCGTTATGATGTTCAATGGTGGAATCTGTTTTGGGATTGTTGGCATAGACGAAGTTGATGATGGCATCATTGTTTGAAAATGTAGGGATATCCAATGGCTCAGTTTGGTCCTAGTCTATGAGTTCGGGATGTACTAGGGGTAAGAAATCACCAGATCTGGTTAAGGTTGGAGATGGTGGGAATTCTGATGGCCTTCGAATTGTCCAATAGAAAAGTCAAGGTCTATAAGGTAACTTTCCTCTGAATTATCTGTTTCACTCCAAGTCGAATCATCTTTGCTGGAATCATCAATGTGTTGTGATCCTAATTCAAGTAGTCTAGACCCTGAACCTTGTCCCTCTTCGAGTAGGGGTGCATACTTGTGTACTACATCAATGTCCTTGTTGTGACAAGGCTCTTTTGATAGTGAATCCCACTCATATTCATTAGAATCAGTTTCATGATCATCACTAGCTTGTAATTGTGAGATTCTTTCAACCACCCTTTGAGTCCTCTCCTCTTTTGTCTCCTCTTTATAACCCAACCCAGTCTTGTCTTTTGGATTGATTAAGAGGGGTTGAATTGGTTATACAATTCCTTCCTTTCTTTTCCCTACATGGCCTTTTCCCTCGTATCCCATCTTTTCCAAGATAGTGAAGCCTTTTCCATATTGTGTTGTTTGTACATTTGCAGTTGCTATTTGAGACTCTTCTTCATCCTTATAGAGCCAGTTTAGAACATATTTGTCTTCTGCTTCATCAACTATGGTGACTTCTTTTACAAACCGACCATCAAAGAGAGTAACTAGTTGTGATGTCTGTTGTGTTGATGTTGAGGGTTTCCCATATGACTTTGGGGAAGAAAAATATGAAAGACGTAGGGATCGTTCAATGAAATATTCACCCATACCTTTATCTTTGACTTGGACTTTTTTCTCTAATTATTTTGACATAGCATTTAATTAGGCTTCATGATTTGAGGATGTGGAAGGAGCAACTTCTTCTTTCTTCTCAGACTATTTAGACATGGAACTGGATTGACCTTCATGATTTGAGGAAATGACCGATAGTTTGGATGAGGAACTTGATTGGCTTTGATCATTGGAAGGGATGGAAGTGGAAGCTTTTCTATTATGAGGCACACAAATATCTTGGACATATTTTAGGGTGTTGCAATACTGAGGACTATTTGAATCAGATGAGATGGTGATTTCTTGGCCACCACAAGGGAATTTCAAAAAGTGGTGGTATGTTGATGGGACCGCTTGCATTTCATGGATCCATGGGTGACCCAATAGTATGTTGTAGGTCAAATCCTTGTCCAAGACTTGGCAGATTACATCTTTTTCAATTGGTCCCACTTGAATAGGTAAGAAAATAAATCCCTGTGAAGATCTTTCCTCATCATCATATGCCTTTATTGTAATCTTTTTCTTTGAATCAATTACATTCTCAGAGAATCCCAAGGTACGAATAAGCTTTAAAGTACATATATTTAGGCCGACTCCTCCATCTATTAGGATGCATTTGACATGATGTTTATGAACTAGGACTTCTATATGGAGAGCGGCATTGTGGGGATGAGAAATTGATGTGTCATCATTTTTTGAGAAGGATAAGCAATGTGGCATGGTCAAATGTCTCACCATGGCTTCAAATTTACAAACTTCTAGATTTGTTGGTATTGTTGTGTCCACTAGGATTTTTCCAAAAACTCTTTGTGGGCAGGTGAAATCTTGAGCAATTCCAATATTGATATTTGTGCAGGGATCTTTTGTAATTTGTCCACTATGTTATACTGATTGGATGAGGCAACAGGTGTTTTAGATGAACTTCCTTTTAGGACATATTTGGCTTGTGCTCTCATGGTTGCATTTACCGACATGTTGTCTTGTTTCCCATTGATTTTAATGACATTGACCTGAGTATCAATTGCAGTTATATCTGGTTTGATGTCATTAATTTGATTTTCAAGGATAATGATGTCTTGTTATTGTTCAAATGGAGTGTCATAGATTGGATTATTGACTACAAAATGTCTTGATTTTCATTAGTTTGAATGATATTCATTTTATCCTCCGTTGCTGAAATATGAGTTATGACAATATCGTGGACATAGTTTACGTTCTTTCCCTTGCTGTGTGTTGTAGAGGACTCCCCTTTTTCATAATTCGGTAAAGGATTTTTAAATGCTCTTTGATCGACATTTGTTTGGGGTCCTTCTATTTGTATGAACTTTTCATCTATTAAATCTTGTATCTTATGTTTCAATTGCATGCAACTATTTGTTTGATGGCCTTTGCACTGATGAAATTTACAGTAATAGGCATCATTCCACCATGACAATTTTACTTTTGGTTCAAAGCCTCGAGTTTCAGGTAGTGTTATGAGGTTATTTACAAGAAGTTCCCTCAATGCAAATTCGTGTGATTGACCCAAAGGCATAATTTTTTTGTAGTTTTATTGTGTTTGATATGGTGGAGGTTTGGAAACAATATTACTTTGATTGTGACCATTTTGATTATTGTGTTGGTTGATATTTTGATTAGTGCCTTGATTGATGTTTTGATCGGTCTTGGTTGTGGTTCCCGATAGATTAAAGACTGGTTTAGCATTATGTGTTTCGGTGGCACCATCATTGGCATTCTTGTTCCTTGTCCAAAATTTGGATTTCTCATTGTTGTTGTGATGGTTGGAAGAGCTAGCATTGTTTGATCCTTCATTGTGAATTTTCAATACCCCTCTTTTGACTAAAGATTCTTCAATTTTAATACCCTTTTCTACCATCTTCTCAAAGATAGGGGGACATTGTAATTGTAGCCTATAACTCATTTTAGTATTAGGGTTATCAATAAAAATCTCCATCTTTTCTTGTTCAGGTATGGGACGGGCGTATCAAGCGAATAACCTTCTCCACCTTTGTAAGAATATGAGAAAAAATTCTCCTTGTTTTTGTTTGGTATTACAAAGATCCTTCATGGTTATCTCATGTGAAATGTTATATGAATATTGAGTGATAAATTTGTTAACAAGTTCTTCAAAGGAATTTATGCCAGGTTGTAGTTTTGAAAACCATTCCATACAATGGCCTCCCAAGCTGCGAGGAAAAAGTCTCATCAAGTATGTGTCCTCATGAGAAAACTCAAAAATCATGGTTCAAAATTATCTCACATGGTCTATGGGGTCAGATTTTCCATTGTATTTTTTGTATTTTGGTAGGTTGTAATTTGGGGGAAATGGTATCATGTTTAACTTTCTATCAAAAGGGTAGAGAAAAATATCTTGCAACAAGTATCTTTTGGTGGTCCTTGCTTGCATGTCTTGCAATTGTTGTTGAAGGTTCTTCATTTGATGTGTTAGGGCAGCCATTTGATTTGTATTTGGTGTTTCAAATTTAGTTTTCTTTGGAGTTCCCTTCAATTTATTGACATAAAAATCACTTGGTAATTTGACCCCTTGGTTTTCCAACATTAGAAGGTATTTTTCTCCACCCTTTTCAAAGATTCTTTCTAAGAATTTATCAAATTTGGGATCTTGGTTTGCTTGTTCTATTTCCTCCTCTGTTATTTCTTTTGTTTCATTTTGAGGAATTTTGTGAAAGGGATTTTCTTCTAGTTCACCCATGGTATTTTGAGGTTCAAATTCCTTATCCTTAAGTTTTTGCTTTTGGGACCTTGTCAAAACGAACATGCAAGTGATGAAGGTTTTCTAAATTTTGATCATTATTTAGGAGTACCAAAGGAATACCTAGGTTGAATAGAATAATGAATCCTATTGATGGGACTAAGGTAATAAAATTTGATGTAAAGTGTGTTGTTTCTGGATAGAGGATGATAAATCCTGATGGGGAAACTCAACTTGATGATCAAATTTGGATTTTGATGATGATTGGGCACTTTTAGATGTTTGATCAAAGTTTAGGTAAAGGATTTCACTTGTAAATGCTAGTTTTTCCAAGTTTACAACAATGTTGGGATGAGGAAAGAAATTTTCTATGGAAAAGATCCCTAAATCTGGTTCCAAAATGTCAGATAGGAGTCAAATTCAGCTCTCTGGTTAAAAATTTTGGTGGATGCACTGTAATAGTCAGTGTATGCGCTAAAAGGCAAATGTGCTATAACATGGCTTGGATGCGCCAGGGAAAGGTTTGAATGCATTGTAGAATCAGGTGTATGCACTACATAATATCTCAAATGCGCCAAAGTTTCAAGTGTATGCACTACATAAATTGGTATATGTGCCACATAATGCAAGGGGTGTGCTGAAAAAAGTGGTGAATGCATTGTAACAGAGGGTATATGCACTAGAAATAACAATAAATACAATGTAACAAAAGGTTGATGCACTAGAAAAAGTGGTAAATGTGCCAAAATAAGCAGTGGATGTGCTAAACAAGGAAATATAATAGTTCATTGCCAGTTTATTTGATTTTTCTGGTTTTCAGTCAGAGAATGGTTTGTTTCAAATGATGTTTTCTAAATCACAGTTTTGCACTTCCAGTGTGTAAGGTTTTGTTTGAAGTTTGTTTAAAAACACTTTGGTAAACAATTCAAGCATGTACAATCCTAAGGCTATGTAAGACTATATTTGTTGGATTCCCACTTGGATTTTACTCTAATTGCGCCTAATTTTAGAAGATGATTGGATGCTTGACCCCACTACCTCCCCTCCATGGCACTCACTTCTAGGGACAACCAAGCATTAGTACCCATGAAACTCCCATGGAATACTTTTCATCTCTACTAAAAGCCACAAAAATGTGAGACGACTTTAGAACGATCGTTCCTGTGCCAACAAATAGATAAAGGATTTTGGACTTTCTACAACAAGGGTTTTAATATAGGAATTTTCTTCATGGGGGATCATCCATGTAGCAAGAACATTGCTTCCCTTCTTGTTAGAACAATCCTCGTGATACTTGAACTTTCCTCAAGTACCCACATTTATATACTGGTAGGAAGTTGCTCGGGTTCAACATGTTACTAGTTGGGTGATTCCTTGGAGTGATTACTTTTTCCCACCAGGAAGGCCACTCTATGGATAAACAAAAGTGAGCAAGTACATCTACAGTTTGATCAATCTTTGTTTGCATAAACAAAGAGAGAACACATGTGATATATTCAACTCACACTCGTAAATAAATGCGAATGGGTCTGGCTTTTTGGTCACCTAGTTAAGGGGAGAGCATATGCCTACCATTCATCAAACACAACAGACATGGTGTTCTTTCCCTCCTAATTAGTCTAGATTCCTAAATTAAGCAAAAGAAAATAAATCACTCCAGCCCCTGCATCAATAGTTTGCAATAAATGTTTCTTTGACAGTGTTCAGGAGGTTCAACAAAGTCTCTGGCAGTGTTATAAAGCCTACACAACAAAAAAACATCTATTAATTTTCAGACTCGGAAGAAATTTGCAATGAAAATCAAATGCTCCATTACAATAAGCTGATGTGCTAAAAAAGGTATATGCACTACAGAAAGAAGTGAATGCACCATAGAAAATAGTAAATGCACTATAGAAAGTGTTAAATGTGCTATAGAAACCCCCTGATGTGCCACAGAATTGTGTGGATGCACCAAAGAAACACGTTGTTGCACTAGAATATTTGGTGAATGCGTCGAATAATCTTTTGGGTGCACCAAAAGAATTAGCGGTTGCGCTAGAGAAATTCATGTTTGAACTTGTAAAATATACTTTCCAGAAAAGTATTAAAACAATAGGGGCTAGGCCCCACGGTGGGCACAAATTTATGTGTGTGAAAAAAAAATCAATAACACACAACAGATGCAATGTATTACATTAAGGAAATCTAAATTAACAACATAATTTGATAAAACGATTCCTTAAAGACATTCCATCTTCCTCTATTCCTAAGGATCCTATATTAGTGCTCTCAGATCTTAATTATGCACTAAATTACTGGGATGACACCTAAGAAATGAGTAGCCATTAACTAGAATGCACAAACTATGTCTACACCTACATGATCTGATGATTTGGCTAGATGATGAACTAAATGATATGGTGAATGATAAACTGTTGTATACATAATGCTAATGAAATGATGCAATACTGAATTAAACTAATGGAGATGCTATAAAATTGATTCTAAATGTTGTAAGTAAACTAAGAAACATCTAACAAAGAATCCATGATTCTAATTTACTTGCTAAACTATTCCAAATGCTAAACTATAATGTAAACTAAGCTCTCAAATGCTAAGATGATTTCTGTAGAATAATTGTATGCAATGCTCTCTTATGCAAAAGTTGTAAATGAGCCTTTATTTATAAATTTCACCAAGGCATCAAGTGAGTTGGCATCAATGGACGATCAGGATTCAGTCTGGAGAGATTGATGGTGAGAAATGAGGAGGTTAGAGAGAAATAAGGAAGTTGTCCCCTTTAATAGAACAAGCTTGCCAAGTGTAGAAAAGAATAAATGGAAAGAAGAAGCCATGTGTCTCTGAGTTTGTTAAGATTGTTGAGGATAAATGCCCAATTTAGAAATTAGGAATAATTAATTTCATGTGACACATGGTGAGATGGAAGATGATGTGGAAGGAGGTTAGAAGAATATGGAGAAATGTGACAAAATTCAAATTTAATGAGAGGGAATTAATCAAATAAAACAATTTAGTTAAATTTTTTAATTTAATTAAATCATGAAGAAAATGGTTTAGATAAGAGGAATTAAGCAATATGAACTATATAAATAAACTTTGCAATTTATTTATACAATAGAGAAAATAAAGATTTTTATTAATTAAATAACCAGTATTTATTTAATATTCTCAAGACTAATTTTGGATGTATAAAACGTGTTTCAGCCAAATGGGTATCCAAATCTACAGAATACTCTAAAAAACATGCGCTATGGGACCAAGTCACCACTGATGGCAACTTAGTCCACTTTGTCTTTTCTAAAAATCTGAAAGTAGAAACGAAAGCTCTCAATCTGGACTTTCTGTTCCTCCAGGTGTTCGGATCTGAAACTACCAAATTCGGGCCTAAAAATGAATTTTTGTGGATATTTTTACGTAGCCAACAAGTAGATGTCTTCAACAAGTTTTCAGCTTATCCTTCAATGATTTCCAAACCTTCAAAGTGCCTAAATATGCAAACACACAAAGAAAGAAAGAAAAATGTTGAATGTTAGGGAATGGGGGTTTGCCTTGGTTAAACTCTTTTTAGGTAATTAAACCAAATGAAGAGATAAGATGAAGAATGAACATGAAATGAAGGGATTAGAAACTTTCCATGATGATAGATCTTGAATTTTTGCAATAATGGATGAAGATCTTCCCTTGAATGTCTAAAAAATGATCTTGAATGCTCTCTAAATGAACTAACCCTAGCTTGCTTGACTTGAGATGGAGAATGAATGATGGATGAATGATGAGTGAGTTATGAATTAGGGTTTAATTTTTTTTTATATTGGAAATTCTCCTAAAATTCCCGTTAATTTGATCCCCAAGGCCGACATGAAGGAAAAATAAACTTAAAATCCAATTTTTCCCACTCGAACCTCAGAAATAGCCCAAATCAGACTAAGTCGCCAAGCTAGGCAACTTAGTCCCACCTGGATGGGACTAATTCATCTAGATGGGCGACTTAGTCCCATAGGGGCTCTTTTTCCAGTTGGATTGTCGGGGAATGAATTTTTTTAGTTTTTATGTTGATTTTATCAGGTCTTTGATCAAATTAAGCCTTAGGATGCACAATATGGGGCCATAGGAGCCTATTAATGATAATATAAAGGATAATTAAGGCTAGGGACACAAATTTAAATGAAAAAGTGTGATTAAATACACTTTACAACATTAAAATGAGGTCCACATAGCCTAGAAAGGCACAACATCATATGTGATTGTGTAAGAAACATTACAACACTAGATTACAATTAGGTTTAATTTACAAGCCTTCTATATTAATGTGAGAATGCCATTAAATACATTTTACAATATTGAATTAAGGGGAAAATAGGTCCATTAGTCTAGAAAAGTGTGAAAGTCTTTTACAACACTTTACAACACCTTTACAAGACATCGTTAGATGCATTTTATTCAGTTTGCAAGGGCCCAAGACTTAATGTAGATGTGTAAAAAACCTCACAATACTAAATCAAGGCCTCATTAAGTCCAATTTGTCATTAATTATTTCCATATCAAGTGTGAAAATTTCAAGGGATACATCTTTTGCGTTACATTTAGCCCCCACTTTAGTGAGAGGATGAATTTGCTTCAAACTCACACTAAAGTAGATATTCAAGAGGGGTCCAATTGTACCAATGTGGATGGTCTAGGATAAAAAAGATGAAGGAAGTGGTCAAGCCCCCAAGATCCAAGATCCTAAGTCAAAATGACATAAGCGCAAGACGACACACACAAAGCGAATGACTTGCACAACAATACAATATACACGATCATGCAATGACAAGAACTAGAAGGAAGAGAAAAGTGAAAATAAAAAGGTGGATCAAGCTTCAACGATTTTTCCAACATGTTGTGAATCAGATCTAATATGTTTGTCCCAAAAATGTATACTCACTCTGAGGTGACAAAACTCTTGGTTGTTTGTTGGGTGAGAAGTCCTAAAAGGTGAGAAACATACACTCATGGTTGGTATGCACTCACACAAACACGTAAGTGGCTATGGGGAAATTCATGCCTCAGAATGGGCTTCCCGCTAAACCATACCAAAGTTATACCTCCTGATAAATTTAATAAGGCACCACAATGAAAATGATCTTTGAACCCTATGAGGCAATCAAAAATTTGTATGCTTGAAACTCATATACATTGTAAATGAAAAAATAGTGCAAGGAATGTTCAAAGGAATTTTTCTTAGTTCATGCAAGGTCTCATCTTAGGGAACATAATACCTAATGTCTCCAAGAGAGGAAAGTGAAAATGGTGTCATCTTGTTTCCAAGAGAGGAAAAGTGCAAGGTCTCATCTTGGGCAACATTGTACCTAATGTTTCCAAGAGAGGAATTCGCAAGAAAAAGAAAATAACACAATGAAATGTGAGTGTCGTTGTATGCCCCCACTTTAAAGTAGTTTCTAACACCATTACTATGAGCAATTGCTTTAAAGTAGAAGAAGTCATGAGAGCTTATTCAGAAATCCCTATGCCAAGTCATATGTTTCCTATAAGCTACGTCATGAAAAAGGTAGTATGTCACATGCGAGCCAACTTAAGGCGTGTCCTCCACATTGCAAGCTTGCTCTTATATGTTCATGAAAGGTTAACTGCTAGCCAAAAGAGGCAACTATAAGTGACATACAAGGACAAGGCTAACTAATCCCTTTCCCCCACTTAGTGTAGGAAAAGGGTGGGCCGAAATGATAGATAAGTTGCAAGGTAGAGTGAAAATCAATATCAATTAGAAGGATTAGGTTCTCCCACACAAGGGAGAGTACCAAACTCCTTAAGATGTTGGATTTTACAACTCAAATCCTTACATTCATTAGTAGAAGGACTATGAACTCTATGATAGGCACAAAATTAAGTCTTGTAAGAGAATTTCTTTCAAGTTCGTGGAGGGAGAGATATCAAGAGATCTTGGAGGAGTCTTGACAAGATACCCTCTTGATCAAAGGTAGAAGTTGTTCCTGTAGTTTGTGAAAAAGATACTTCTTTCTTAGTACAAGATGTCGTACCTACACAAGGATCTTTAGATTGCGAGATTTTTTTCTCTCCTTTATAAGAGGGTGTAAAATCTAATGAACTCAAATCATTAGTGTTTTGAGAGATGACATTGACATTAAGTAAGGATGTCTTTGTTTGTTTCGATTCAGGAAAAGGAGAACAATCAAGACCACTAGTGTCTATCAGTTCAGGATGCACCACGATTAAACTTGGTTTAGAGGAAGCTTGTGTGACAATTTTTATGTTGAGTGACGGCTTGGTGATTTCTACCAAAGGACAATAACTAAGACCATGAGTTTTTTTCTTGTGTGTTAGGTTCAATGGGGATGCATATACCGTGTTCTCTAGAACCACATCCTTTTCCACTATAGCCAAGTTGTTTCATAAGTTCATAACCTTTTCCATAAAGCATTTTCACCGCTTTTGGATTGGGTGGTTGTTCATGGTTATTAAGTTCATCAAAGTGAATGTGTAATTTGCTTCTTTGTCTAAAGTGGTTGAGGAAGATGCTTTTGAAGGGTTTTCTGAGTTTTGTGTTGACATTATTGCTTTCTCTTGTCCCCTTTCAGAGTCCTTCTTTATGATCTTTTATTCTCCCATGAATGTTGGTGTGAAATCTAAGGAACCCCAATCATCTGCTAATAGCTTTGTGACTTGTTTAATTTCTTTTTCATTGTTGTTTTGTTGCATGGGTTCCACTTGTGTGTTTGGTGTTAATGTGTTCAAGGGATTCACTTTTTTTTTCTCAAGTTGTAAGACCATACAAGGCTTAGGATCAACGTCAAGTGTGTACACTTTGTTGTTGTAGATGTACTTCATTTTACGATGGACAGTAGAAGGCACCCCATTCATTGCATGAATCCACGGTCTACCTAAGAGAAGATTACATGAAAGTTAATGAGTCATAACATGGATTGGTGTATCCAATGTGGCCTTTCCAACTGTAAGAGGTAAAGTGATCACCCCAAGCGATTTCTTTTTGACATTGTCAAATCCCTTAAGAGATAAAGAATCATGTTGAATTTTTGGTTTATCAATGCCAAGCCTATCCAAAAGGGTCACACTACACACATTAAGGGTAGAGCCGATATCGACAAGATTTCTCTTTATTCCTTTTCATTTGTATTGAGTGATGACCATGAAAGCATCATTTTGTTTTTGCACTTCCAAAGAGGGGAGTTCACTTTGGTGGAAAACAATGTTAGCGTGTATTTCATGAATCATGGCTACTATGTCATTTGGTTGCACATTAGAAGGGAAAGGAACGTGTTGGGTCTATGCAAGATCATGGGGGTCGAAAAAGTGGCAATGTGAAAAAAAGGCATTTTTAACACACAAAAATGCAAAATTCACACCTTTGACTTTTTGCAGGCCCAAGTACAATATCCATTTTGGTTTGGTAATATTTGTTTCTAAACGGATATCCATTTAGTTTAAGTCAGAGTTTATAATTCTGTCGGGTTCGACCTTGACCAATTGTTTTATTTTATATATTATAATAATTTTTTAATATATTTATCATATACAAATTAAATTAAAAAACATTATACTAATATTTGTTAATTTAATATTATATCATAATATATTAAATATATTATAATATTATATTTTATTATAATATTTATATATTATTAAATATTATATATTAAATATAATATTAAATTTATTAAATTTTATGATTATATTATATTATTATTTAATAAAATAATATAATATAATATAATATTATAATATATATTATTTATAATATAATATATATATATAATATAATATAATATATATTATATATATTATAATTAATATAATATATATTATAAATAATATAATGTATATTATATTATATTTTCATATTATACATTTGAAAAAAAATGTTGACCATATATTAAAAATATAAAACAAAAAATGGATATCCGTTATAAAACATATATCTGCTTTCTGTGTTATAATTTAAAAAAAAAACCTGAGAGCTCATATTATATGATTTTATATTAATATAATATTATATAATAATATAATATAATATTATATTAATAATATTATATATTATATAGTAATATAATATAATATTATATTATAATATAATATATGTATTATAATATAATATATATTATATATTATATTATACATTTCAAAAAAACCACCGCCAATTAAATATGGTCGGGTCTGGACCTGACCATATTTTAAAAAACTATAAATCAGGAACAAATATCCATTTTAAAACATATATCTGTTTCTTGTGTTATAAATCAAATAAGAAAAATCTGAGAGCTCATTTTATCTCTTTGTGCACATGTTTTTTTAGTCTACAACTCGAATATCCATTTCCCAGAGGTCAATTTGCTCAAAATCTATCAAATTTCTAAGGTATGTTTGGATTTTTCAAATTTTATTCAATTTATATTCATTTTGCATTGTTTTTTTTTTAATTTTAGTCAAAAATAGGGTAAATTTGATAGATTTTTTATTGCATTAAAACTATTGTTAATTTTGAATTTTTTTATCAATTAACAGGTTTAAAATGGATCAATATGAAAATCCTAACCTTGCATAAGATGAAAACCTTAACCTCGCACAAAAGGAAAACCCTAATCCTGCACAAAATGAAAACCCCGATCCCGCAGAAAATGAAACTCTCCAAATCCTCCTTCACCACAACTGTTGTTTCCAAATAAAAATGTGCCAACAATACACGAGTCTATTCATAGAAATTTAGATCAATTAAGTAAGGTATGTTGAATTTATGAGACACTCGATGAGCTATCAGACATGAAAAACACTTTGGAAACAATCATTTCAAATGTTGAAACTTTGGCAACTCAACATAATAGGTTTGCACAGTGGCAACAAGAAAAAATACAATTTTATGCCGATGGGTTATCATATGATGAGGTGAAGGCACTTGATATTGAGAAAGCCCAATTAGCCTAGTTATTCATCAATCAGAGAACAAGACAACCTGTTAATATGTGAAAACCAAAATTTTCAATTAAATGGTGCACCCATAGAGGCATATTAGATAATTTTTGGAGACATTGGTGGATGGTTTTTGATAGATCACCCAACAAAAATCTTGATGTCCCTCAGTATTTTCTCTGAAAATTATATGCTGAGTTTTTGCTAGGGAAACATGTCAATTACTTTGACATGTGAGATTTCCAGGGTGTTGGTAGAGGGATGCCACAAGATAGACCTAGAGCACGTTGAGTCACCCCAGTTCATATTCCTCCACCTATTGTTTCCTCAACTCAACTACCTTACCCTGAGATTGTTGTAGATGTAGGGACTCTGAGCATTTATGCGTTACATTCATTGAGTGATCATTTGGTCACACAGAGCCATCATGTTGCATAGCCATTTGATGGTGCATCCCATCACGATGGTGATGCACCTGATACATCCTAGCATGATGGTGGTGCACCTACTGCATCAGCTCCCACTGCTACACCATCCTCTTTAGGGCATATTTGTGTGCCTCATCATTGCATGACATGAAACAATTTATGTTTGGGACCTCATTGACAGTCCACTGAGGCCTCCATAGACACATCCGACTATGAGGTTCATGATATATCAGATGTAGGAGTTGATAGAGAACTGAGTGGACCATTTTCAGGAGAAACATTGACTACCAGGGATGATATGGGAGGACAAGTAAGACTTAAAGTAATTTCATAGTGTGTTTTATGTCAATTCTTTCATATTTTATGAGAGATATTTGTACTAATATATGTTTATGTACTGGAATTTTTTATAGTTGTTGACAGAGGAGCAGATGTCAGAAGTGTAGGAGGCTATGCATACTGCCATTTCATTTTCCCTAGACAATCAGTATATGGTAAATTATTTAAATTGTGATTTTAGATGTTAATTTTTGAAATCTATTATGTTTAAATACATGTACTACATATATTGATAGTCTAATGTAATATTGTCTTTTTATGCAGCAACCTAGTTCTTATATAGCCTTGTTGACTTGGTCTGACCCATTGGATGAAGTTGCACAACATGTATATATTTTTTTAATTCTCGACATTATAATTATATGTGCATGTGCATTTACATTCTTGTCATTTTTTATATAAGAAACCATCTTAGCTGATTCATCCACTATGAGCCCATCTAGTGTCATAACATCACAATAGGTATGTGTTTATTTTATATTGCAGATCATTTACATTTAGATATGAGTAGGTATGTGATTAGTAGATATGATTATTTGTCAACAATTATATGTTAATTTGTATCATTTTTATCTACTATATTCCTCTGCTCGACTCAACATTGTGATGAGTGTGAGACCATTAAGTTATACGAGGACTCTCGATCATCCTAAGGGACAATCATATGTAGATCGTCTTGCAGAAAAGAGAGCAAGACTTGAGGTAAACAAGATTTGCATTATTGATAAAATATAGTACATGTATACTTATTTTCATGTTAAATTTGTAATTTATAAATGATGGTATAAAAGCTTATATTTACTAGTCTATCTTGTCAACCATTCACATAATTAATCTAATTTGTGGTTTGGAATGTTATTGTGCAGGAAACTTTAGAGCAACTAACTTCTCCGAGGAGGCTCAATTTTGATGGTCTAACACAGGATTAGGATATGATACAGATTGATATGTACTTAGCGTTTGATACATATATGCCACATTTTTTAAAACTTGTTCTGAGTAGGCATATGCCAAATTTGTATATGCACAAACACAATTATTCTACAGTTTGATACATAAGAATTGATATTCAATCTAATTTGTTCCTCGTGTGCATGTATTTCTACTTTGAATTTTCAAAATGGAATGTATAATTATCTTAGAATGGTTTAAAGTTGTGATTGATAATGTATGTTAAAGATTAATGAAATTACATTTTAATAGAACTTATGAATTAAAATTGGTAATCCATCTATTTCTTTGAGGATCTTTTTCAAGCAATTCATTTCCTTTTCTATTGTACCAAATTTTTCATACATGTCTACCGATACATTTTTAGCAAACACTCAATTTGAGAATACCCATGATTTCAAGCTCTGTTGAATGAATTTACATTTGACATTTTTTTTTTTTTGAACTCGTGTAATGAAGTGCGCAGCTAATTTTTATTTCAAAAGAAGTTAAAATTAATGAAAAGTGGATACAACTTAATGAAATGCATTTCATGTTACAGTTTTCATTTGAAAGTAATATAATCATCTTGATAAAAATTAATGTCACTCAATGTTCATTCACACTTAATAACATATAAAAGGTATAAAATCATCTTGAGTAAGAATCAATATCTTTCAACCATAGGGGTTTGATGTAACCTTCAAACAAAGTCCTTACAACTAAACAAGATACATGTTCATTAGATTGTTCATGTGAAATCTATACAATAATCACGATTAACAATTAAGACATCACTCAACCATGATGCAACCATTAAAAAGACCAAATGAGTGTGATACTACCATTAAAAAAACCAAATACCACTCCATGACATGCATGTTATTTGACCTTCAACATGCAATTTGTATTATTGTAATGCACAACAATGAATGTTGCTAACCATAATGCATCATTAAGAAAAATAGGCATACTATATGGGTACGTTTACGTTAGGAATGGTCCTCTTTTGCACCCAAAAATGCTGAATCACTCTGAGCTACATTGGACCAACGAATTCCCTTAAGAGTCCAAAGTGCAAAAAGGCAGCAATCTTTGATGGGATATTACCCTAAAACCGTGATGCTTATAGACTCTTTGTCAGAGGCTACAAGATCATGTTGGGACCTTCTTCAATAACCTCTCCTGGTTTTTGCTATCTCGGAGGCGTTTTCCTGTGGTGACAAGTTTTCAGTTGAGGAAAAAGTTGTCAGATGCAAGCAGTGTAAAGTTGCAAAGTGGTGCAACTTTCATTCTGCAACTTGTATGACCAAACAAATTGTTCCAACACATCTAGATGGGTACGTTTATGCTAGGGATGGTCCTCTTTTGCACCCAAATATGCTAAACTCTAAGCTACATTGGACCAACGATTTCCCTTAAGAGTCCAAAGTGCTAAAAGGAAACAATCTTTGAAGGATATTTCTCAGAAATCATGATTCTTACACACTCTCCATCAGAGTCTATGGGATCATGTTGGGACCCTCTACAATATTCTCTCTCATTTTTTGCTATCTCAGAGGCGTTTTCCTATGGTGATGAGTTTTTAGTTGAGGAAAAAGTTGTTAGATGCAAGCAGTGTAAAGTTACAAAGTGGTGCAACTTTCGTTCTGCAACTCGTACGACCAAATAGACTATTCCAACATATATGGATGGGTAATTTTATGCTAGGGATGGTCCTCTTTTGCACCCAAATACACTAAATCACTTTGAGTTACATTGGACTGACGATTTCCCTTAAGAGTCCAAAGTGCTAAAAGACAACAATCTTTGAAGGGCTATTTCTCAAACTCTCCGTCTGAGGCTATGAGATCATTTTGGGACCCTCTACAATAACCTCTCTCAGTTTTTGCTATCTCGGAGGAATTTTCCTATGGTGACGAGTTTTTAGTTGAGGAAAAAGTTGTCAGATGCAAGCATTGTAAAGTTGCAAAGTGGTGCAACTTTCATTCTGCAACTCGTATGGCCAAACAAACTGTTCTAACACATCCAAATGGATACGTTTATGCTAGGAATGGTCCTCTTTTTCACCCAAATATGTTGAATCACTTTGAGCTACATTGGACCGATGATTTCCCTTAAGAGTCCAAAGTGCTAAAAGGCAACAATATTTGAAGGGCTATTTCTCAGAAACCGTGATGCTTATAGACTCTCTGTTCAAGGCTATGGGATTGTGTTGAGACCCTCTACAATAACCTCTCTTGGTTTTTGATATCTCTAAGGCATTTTCCTATGGTGTCAAGTTTTTAGTTGATGGAAAAATGGTCAAATGGATGTGATGTAAAGGTGCAAACGGCTTTAGGGTTTGTTTTGTTCCTTGTGAGTAAGTGAAAAAGTGATTCATTTACTCAAATACACTTAAGTCATGAACTACACACATGAATACAAAGTATATGCATTAAAACACTTAGGTCGTAAAGTATACATTAGAATACTCATAAGTGACAAAGTATACACATAAGTTGTAAAGTATACACTTGAATACACACAAAGTATACACAATACACATGATATTATCATTCAATAATTGCTATCAAATATAGGATTTACAAAAGTGATTCATTTACTCAAATACACTTAAGTCATGAACTACACACATGAATACAAAGTATACGCGTTAAAACATCTAGGTCGTAAAGTTTACATTGGAATAATCATAAGTGACAAAATATATACATAAGTTGTAAAGTATACACTTGAATACACATAAAGTGTACACAATATGCATGATATTATCATTCAATAATTTCTATCAAATATAGAATTTATAAAATGCTATATAGGCATACAACAAATGACCCTAATACATAGTCATTTCCTATTAGGGGAAGGAAATAGAGCACATGTTGTCTTCGTGGTGGGCACAATCTTCCACAACAGTAGCATGTTGACATTCTAGAGTGACAAGCACCTGTACAAACCATCAAGGTAGTAGTTAAACTACATACAATAGAAAAGATGCTTAGAATAAAAAATCTATATTATTCTAAACAACCTAATTGGTGATGAAATCGTAATGCAAACTATAAAAAAAACATACAATAACAAATATATATTATTCTAATCTGTCGCATACCTCTGCCAAAGGATCAGAGTTGGCCATTGTTGCAGTAGCTCCATGATCAATCGTGTCAGGAACATCACAATATACTTCAAATGAGAAATTTATATGGACACAATATTAAAGATGCTTAGACTAACAAATCTTTATTATTCTAAATAACCTGAATGATGAAGAATTGGTAATGCAACCTGAATTGGCATCGAGCGAAGGGCGGAGTAGGTTGGGTAGGAGTGGTGTTTTTGAATCTACTAAGGGCATGGAGGATGTAGAGGATGATTGAGAGGCATATGGATGATGTGTTTAGCCTGGGCATCTGTTGCCTTGTGCTCTGGTCATGTGCATTGGTGTTTGCTCAGCGGTGGTTGGTATTTTTCATATACTTCGAAGCAGTGGGATTTCTTTGGTGTGCTATCAAGGCACTTTGTGCTGTCTATTGTTGGGGGAGGCAGTCCTTCTAGGTCGTGCCTTTGTTTTGAATGTTGAGGTTGGGGAGAGAGTTGTCGTTGGGCTCTTTTCTTACTCTCTTTTTTCTTGTCGCTACTTATGGAGTGTATTTCTTGATGGCATTCCTCTCTTGTGGCTTCGACTTTGGTTTGGCTTGCATTCTTTTGACGATTATGGATTCCTACTAGGTGGAGAATGTTCTTC
>VDFB02164112.1:0-20804 GCA_007258455.2 Sequoia sempervirens
GTTTGATAAGTTTAAATTTATGAGACAACTGATTCACGCCCCCTTCCAATTGTCTTCCCTTGTGTTGCCAACACTTTATGCATGGATTTTTACTTCGAATTCAAAGGATTTGCATTTAAATTATCATATTTTTTGTACCTTATTCCCATTGAATAAGAATCTTCATGATGAATATGAGGGAAAGAAACCATCTTCAAACATGCATCTATCAAAATATTTTGATGGATGTTTCAAAAAATTGTAATATAAACTTGATGTGTTGCATCATGGTTAAGCAAAAAGAATATTTTATGAAACAAAGAAATCCTCTTGGCACTTGACTAACTTGTAGATGTATCTTAAATCATCATTTAACCCTTTATGAGCTTGTCTCTCAATTCACTTAAATCTATGATATTTTACTACTGCCAAAGAAACTTCACCTATATCATACACCATGAAACTTATGATTTCATACCTTATTGCAAGCCATGAACTATAGCTTCACATTCAACAATACTGCTCACTAGAAACTTCATCAACATTGTTTAATAATAAAATAGCTAATTCACAAGAATTTTCGCAATAATTTTCTCAAGAATGGATACTTCTACTTTCCTTGTATTGTCATCTTCATCCAATAGGTCATCTTCACCTTTTGAATAGACTGCATGGTTGAAACCTTGCTGAGCATGAAAGGTTGCTAATCTTCAAAACTTTCACCATGATGTGCATATGTGTCACTATCAATTGAAGACCCTTGAGTTGGTTTTTGATTTCTTCCTTTTTGTACAATATCCATTGATTTATTTTCACCTTCAAGCTTTAAATTTGGTCTAAATGTCTCCATTAGATAGCTCATGCTTAATGATTTTGGAAAACACTTCTAAGCATGATGCATAGACTTTAATAATGAAATTGATTTTGGTAATTCATTTATTGACCCACTAATAACACCTATAGCATATGATAAATAACAACAATCAATCTAAGAAGTTAGAATGTGATTTTCCTTGTTGCTCTTGATTATCACATCTATTTCACTATGCATTTTCTTGTGATTGCAACTATTAATCTTTCTCTTTTGATGGGAAATCGTTGCCCATATAATCATCTACTCTACCATACTGTCAACTAACCACAATGGCTTACCACACATATTATTATCCACCATCTTAATATGGAGTTATTTACTATTATAGCTATCAAAACTATCACCTCCAACATAACAAGGTTTTGTTCTATGCATGCTCATAGCATACTAGTCAATGAAATAAATTTACATTTTGGATAGATTCTTAAAAAAATTAGAAAAATATATATGTCTTCCTCTAGCATGCTATGCATAAGGAAGAGAAACTTAAATTTCAAAAGATTTCAATATAGAATTCTTTCTAACTTTAGCAGCAAAATTCCTCAAACTCAAAGCTTTTAAATAATTTTCAAACCTTAGATATCTCATAAGCCAAAATACTTCTCTAGGAGATATAACATTGAGCAATATCAAGCATACCTAGCAAAATATGGGGAGAGAACCATATATCTAGCATGTGGGAAAAAATCCAATGAATTCCTAGAATCTCCACATAACCATCTACTATTCTCAAGTCATGAAACAAGCTTCCATAGACTTCAACAATGTGGGTCAAGCCTTAAATGGAACTAGAAGTGTAACTGAAATCTCTCTAACCATATTCCAAATTGCCATGTAGTTTTTCACCCTTTATCAATGTGAATGTGACTCAAAGAGACAAAGAATTTATCTCAATGCCGAAAATGGATAGATTCGTCAAAGTTATCCAGCTAGAAACCCTAACATTTTTCATGATAAATGGGAAAAATGAGGAGAGATTGACAAATTTTCCTTTAATTTTCTGCCTAAGACTTAGTAAAGCTTTAGTTTCCTTTTTTTAAAATATTTTCCCTCATTTAAAAAAAAAATAGACATAGGTTTAACTTTTTAGAAAAATTCTCTAAAAACCTTTGAGGTAAAGATCATGGAAAATGGTGATAAAAAATATCAACAAGAATAATTGTAAGAGATAGGTCATCATGAAATTTGATTATTAGGGGGCATGGGTCTGATGCATAACATTCAATCACTCAAAATATTTCATGAGTTATATATGTTATCATGTCAAACTATCATTCATTATGGAAGGAAAAGCCTAACATAGTTCATGTTCTAATATGTTATCTAATAGTGGAACAACACAATAGAGCATATGGCTGAGAATATTAACAAAGGAAAATGTGGAAACATAGTAAAAAACAAGAGTGCAATTGAATGGTTTAAAATGCTTCTAGAGCCCACAACAACATTGCTTGGAACAGTTGGTCCTAATATCAAAGAACCTACCATGGACCATTCGTTACATATGATATCGATCAAAGATGCATCTTTGCAAGATAAATTAGTTACATTTTTTCCATCGCTACATAGGACCATAGACAAATAGGCTCAACAAAAATGAATCTCTAAAATGCATTAAATGGCTTTAAAGTGTGAATGAGCACTTTAATGATTTCTAAAAGGAAACATTCTTCCAAGACACTGTGAATGATGATCCATCAAGAATAGTTCAAAAAAGCTAAAAGGAGTTCCCATTACTCTTTCTTTATGCCTTATTTTTCATAGAAGGTGCTACATTAGCACAATTTTCTACTTGAAACATTATCCCTCTCTGATGAAAAGAGAGATCTTGAAAAGGTTAGAAGGAATTGGGACATTATTCCCTCTGGACACACTATAAGAAACCCAAAACCACTATTGTTAGAAATTAAATATGAAGAGTTTGAACACTAAAAGGGGGGAAACGTGCACACATAGTCAAGCTAATAGGATTGAGCAAGCTAGCACTAAAGCAGTAAAAGGAAGAAATACAGTGAAATATGCTCTAGGTTCAATAACAAGAATTGGAATTCGAGTGGGCCTTATCACCAAAAGTTCAGAAACATCCAAATGTAGATTCATTGCATGTAGAAGAGATTGATGTTGGGGAACCTTCTCCACAAACCATTGTTGGTGGCCTTGTTAAACATATCCCACTTGAAGAGATGCAAAATCAAAAAAATATGTGTAACTTGGAGCCTGCAACAATTAGGGGGATAAATCATAGGCCATGGTGTTAGCTTCTTATAATGATGAGCATATAATTGTAGAACACCATGTTGAAACAACATGCTCGCAAAGGAAAGAAGGATGGTGTATTCATTGTTGCAAGTATGAAGCAAGTATGAAGGTGTTGTCATTGATGTCAACTGGATAACTAGTTCTCAACTCGTTGATATTGTCATTGATGTCATGGATAATGGTTATTGGTTGTATATGATGAGGATATTGAGAAAATTATAGAGAAGAAAGGTTGTAGGTATTTAGTGGTTGCTCTAAGTTTTTCTCTACGATTTTTACCTATGTTCATGTGGTTCAGATATGTGGATCATGGTTATTGGAAATTGCTATATCTAGATTTTGGGGTTCTAGATCATTGTACAGTATGAGTTATGTTCACCAATTGTGAATTGTGTTTTTTAGTATATCTGGCTGAGGTCCGGAAGAAATTTAGTTGCTCCAGATTTCTTCTTGTTTGAGTGTTATGACTTGCAGTTTTCAAGATAAGCTATTAGGAATGTTTTGAAGTTAATTTTGTTATTTGGAAAGACTAGATCATGTTAAGGTTGCATGTGCTTAATTAATTTATGTGTTTTACATTGGTTTGTCTGGCCTTGTGTTTAACACTACTTTTGAAGCTTATGGAAGTGTGTTGGAGCGTGTGGTTGGGTCACCCTCATTCTAATTCCATCGTAGAATATTTTGGCACTCACCTAATTTGAATTTGTAAATGTAAATGGTGTGTGGCTGGAATAGTTTCAAAGTTGAAGATGGTATAAATACAGGTTGAAATATTTGTTAAGAGAAAAATAGAAAGATAGAAAGATAGATGCGAGATAGATGTGAAACAATGTGTATGTGATGCAAGTTTGGGAAGATCAATGTGAAATATAATTGTTGAGTTTTAAGAAGGAGTGAGTTGAAGGTGTACACTATCATTCATGTATGTCTACAAGTGTGTGAGAAAATTGTGGTGGAAATATCTATTGCATTGAGATTCTTTTTCTCCCTATAACAAATTTCTTCTATCTTCTTTGTAATTTTATGGAAGTGAGCCCTCCGAGTGATTAACCCTTTCTGGATAGTGAGTCCTATTTTGGAAGTGAGCCTTTGTAGTTAGTTTTGATATTCTTTATATTGATGCAGGAGCATCCAATGGTGTAAGGGCAATCTTGCATCACCCAAAAATAGTTAAATTTCAAGTTTCTCAATTTTTAGATGTTTTTATATTTTTGGATACCCTTTTTGTCATAATGAAATTCCCAATTTATGGTTTTTATTTTTGGTTCTTGGGTTGAAAGATATTGTAGTTTAGTTTCTCAAATTTTCACCTGAAAATCTTCTGAGTTAGATTTGAGGCACTTAGAGCTCCCGATTGGCCCTGAAACTTGCCAAAATTCATGAGCAATTTTGAGTACGTTATTGAATTCAAGACCTTTCCAACGGTTCAAGCGGGTTCAGTGAGGATCTGGATCAAAAGTTATGGCCACAGGAAAGTTGGTGCACTTTCTAGAAGATACAATTGCAAATGCTCTTTTGAAATTTGAACTTCATGTTGTAAATTTTGGCACCAAACCGCCTAAACTCAAATTTGAATGTTGTTTGGCTCCAAACTAAGGAGGAGCTCTATTTATGGGCGGGTTTCTAATTTTTGGGTAGCTTTTTGGGGACAAGCTCGCATATTGCGAAAGGGTTATTTTGTAGCTTTCTGTACTTGCATGTGTTGTAGAACTTGGGGATTTGAGATCCTCTGCATGTAAGAACTCCATTTTCTGAATAATAAAATTACCCTCTTTGTGGGTTATTTCTACGTCTCTCGCCACTTCATCAAGTGCGCGGTATCAGAGCGGCTTTCAAGATGTGTGGACAAATCACCGACCATAAGCAGGTAGTTCATACCAGGACCATGGTCAGTCAGGAGGTCAAGAAAGATGCCTCCAAGAGTGGTTCCCTCGTAGGCATGGTGGTGCCGTGAGGTGGTCGAGGTGGTAGAAATGTTGGTGGAAGAGATGCACTAGCAGCCCTCCAAAGATAGATTGATGTGTTACAAGAGAAGTTGAGAAGAGGGTTAAACCTAAGGGAGGAAAGTGAGGATGAAGGAGAGGAAGAAGGTTCAAATGTAGAAGAGAAAGAAGAAGCAATTGATTAAGACCAAATGTGGCTAATAAGGGTCATTGCGAAGATCGAAAGACTCCGTGAGCAGAAGTCCCCAGTTATTCTGGAAGTCTAAACCCGGAAGAGTTGATCGACTAGATCAATGAGCTAGAAGAATATTTTGAGTATGAGGAAATAGAGGACCCAGATCGGGTTAAGTTTGTGAAAATGACCTTCAAGAAGTCAAAATGATGATGAAAAGAAAAGTGAAGATGTAGGTACCAACCGAAGCCAAAGGAATGACAACTTCTACCGCCCTCATGATCAAAATAGTGGTGATCAAAGAGGTAGAGGATGAGGGAGATATGGACAAGGATCTGGAAGAGGTGGTTTTAGAGGAATGTGTTTCCAGTGTGGTGAAGAAGGGCATCGAGCCTATGAATGTCCACAACACCAAGGGTAGACAAAAGGCTAGAAGGTCATGGAAGGGTTGTGCATACAGATGAGGAGGCCCAATCTGAACATTCAGATGATGCTGAAAGGGGAGAAGCCCTAGTGATTAGGAGAGCCCTGGTGACTAAGGAAAAGGAACCAGAACGATGGAAGAATTTGTTTCACACAATGTGCAAGTGTGAAGGAAAATGTTGTGATGTCATTATTGACAGTGAGAGCACTGATAATCTGGTGTCAGAGGAGATGGTCACAAAGTTGAAGCTGAAGAGGGAAAGACACCCGCATCCATATTGGATTGCCTGGTTGCAGAAAGACCACAAAGTTTTGGTCAATGAGCAGTGCCTAGTAAAGTTCAAGATCAGGAGCTACCATGATGAGGTACTTTGTGATATCATCTCCATGGATGCATGTCACATGTTGTTGGGGAGGTCATGGCAGTTCGATAGGTGAGCTATATATGATGGCCATGCAAACACTTATTCCTTGACAAATGATGGGGTTTGTCATAAGTTGAAACCCCTAAAGGAGATTGAAGAAAAGGTATGCAGTAGTGCTAGAATTTGTTATGTAGATGGAAGAAAATTTTTAGAAGGTATGAAGCATGAGCATGTGTGTTATGCATTGATTCCTAGAGTGAGTAAGGAGGATAGTGAGAAGGTTCCAGAAGAAGTTTTTGGGATGTTGGATGAGTTTTAGGATATTGTTTCTAATAATGTACCTGGGGGTTTACCACCAATAAGGAAGATCAGTCATCAGATTGACTTGATTCCTGGAGCCAGTTTGCCAAATAAGGCAACTCATATAATGACTTGAGCAAAAAATGAGGAGTTGAACAGAAAAGTTCAAGAGTTGTTGAGAAAGGGTTTGATATGGGAGAGTTTGAGTCCATGTACAGTACCTGCAGTACTAGCACCAAAGAAGGATGGGGAGTGGAGGATGTGTATAGATTCCCGAGCCATAAACAAGATAACAATCAAGTACAGATTTCCCCTGCTAAGGATGGATGACCTGATGGACTATTTGAGTGGAGCTTAGTACTTCACAAAGATTGACCTGAAGATTGGATATCACGAGATCTAGATTCGAGAGGGAGATGAATGGAAGACTACTTTCAAGACAAAATAGGGCCTGTAAAAGTGGTTAGTCATGCCTTTTGGACTAACCAATGCACCAAGCACATTCATGTGGCTCATGAATGAGGTACTATAAGATTTTCTGGGAAGTTTTGTTATTATGTATTTAGATGATATTTTGATTTTTAGTAAGATGTTGAATGAGCATCTGATGCATATTTGGCGAGTCTTTGAGAAGTTAAGAGAAGATAAACTGTTGATTAATCTGAAGAAGTGCAGTTTTGTGAAGGAGTTAGTGTACTTGGGGTTTGTTGTCTCAGTAGAAGGTCTCAAGATGGACCCAAAGAAGGTGAAGGCTATTCTAGAATGGCCCACCCCAAGAACTACTACTGAGGTGAGATCTTTCCATGTTTTGGCTAGTTTTTATAGAAAGTTTATTAGAAACTTCAGTAGTATTTGTGGACCCCTGACTAAAACAATGAGAGGGGATAGAAAAGAATTCAAGTGGAGCACTGGAGTGGCAAAAAGTTTTAAACTGTTGAAGCAGAAGGTGATAGAGCAACCTATTCTAGCCCTCCCAGATTTCAACAAGGTGTTTCAGATGGATTGTGATGCCAGTGGTTGTGCCATTGGAGCAGTGTTGAGCCAAGAAGGTAAGCCCATTGCCTATTTTAGTAAAAAGTTAAATGATGCCAAGAGAAAGTATTTTGTATATGATCAGGAATTTTATGCGATAGTTCAAACATTAAAGAAATGGAGACATTATTTGTTGCTGAAAGAATTTGTTCTATATACTGATCATCAGGCCTTGCAGTACATAAATAGTCAGGGAAAATTAAATCAGAGGCATATGAAATGGGTAGAGTTTTTGCAGAGTTATACCTTTGTTTTGAAACATAGGAGTGGGAAGTCAAATAAGGTTGTAGATTCCTTAAGTAGGAGGCATACATTGATGACAAAGATGCAGATTGAAGTGGTTGGGTTCAATGAACTCAAGACACTGTATGTAGAAGATCCTGATTTTGCAGAGGCTTGGAAAGCTTGCAAGGAACCTGTTACAGTGGACAGGACAAGGTGGCTGGATTTCATAATCCAGGATGGCATGTTATTTAAGGGAAGTCAATTATGTATTCCAAGGAGTTCCATGAGGGAGAAACTGATAAAGAAGAAGCATAGTGGAGGATTGGCATGACATTTTGGTTGGGATAAGACCATTGCCATTATCAGTGAGTATTATTATTGGCCTCAGTTGTCACAGGATGTGAAGAAGCTTGTACAAAGTTGCAGGGTATGTCAGATGGCTAAAGGAGTGAGCCGAATACAGCTTATATCAGCCCTTACCTATACTAGAGAGGCCATGGGAGGATATAAGTATGGACTTTGTTCTTGGTTTGCCAAGGACACAATGAGGAATGATTTAGTCTTTGTGATGGTTGATAGGTTTTCGAAGATGGTACATTTCATTCCATGTCAGAAGACCCATGATGCAGTCCACATTCTTGACTTGTTCTTCAAAGAGGTGGTGAGGCTACATGGTCTGCCAAAGAGTATTGTTTCAGATCGTGACACCAAATTTGTGGGTACTTTTGGAGGACCTTGTGGAAGAAGCTGAAGACAAAGTTGAAGTTCAGTTCTGCACACCATCCACAAATAGATGGGCAGACAGAGGTTGTTAACAGAGTCCTGGGTAACTCCATCGAGATGTTTGGTAGGAGATAAACCCAAGGGATGGGACTCCATCTTACTCCTGCATAAAATTTCTTACAACACCCCCACAATGTGGCCTCGTGATCACTGCCTGCATTATGTATGGAGGTAGCCCCAGAACAGCTCAAGAATTGAGGAAGATGGACTAAGAGAGGAAAATAAGTGTTGAAGTCGAAGATTTTACAGAACACATCAAGGATATACATGAGAAGGTAAGAGAACATATTAACAAGATGAATATGCAGTATAAGGCTAAGGCAGATCAGAAGAGGAGGTATAAGGAGTTTCAGATTGGTGATGAAGTGATGGTCCACTTGAGGAAATAAAGGTTTCCAGTGGGAACATATAACAAATTGAAGATGAAGAAGTTCGGTCCCTGTAATATTTTGCAGAAGCATGATTCAGGGAATGCATATGAGGTAGAGTTGCCCGATGGAATCAACATTTCCCCTGTGTTCAACATTTCTCTTAGATTTGGATGAGTATCATGAATGTGGAAATCCAGGAAGCACTAATAGGCGGAAGTATGGCATTCCAAGACCTACTTCAGAAGGGAGGAGATTAGCCAATCTTGGATAGTCGCGGTGGGAAGGAGGTTCAAATGTGCAAGAGGAAGAATATCCGTGAAATGGAGAGGAAGGCCTATGGAAGATTCAGCATCCCCGCTATCTAAGGCGTGGTTGACGTTGGGTTTTTTCTCATCCATTTGAGACGTGAACGGGTCACTTCTCACCACCGGGTGTCCATGCAGAGCATCCAAAGTGGTGTAAGGGCATCTTGCATCACCCAAAAAATAAATTTCAAGTTTCTGTTTTTTAGATATTTTTACATTTTTGGATACCATTTTGTCATAATGAAATTTCCAATTTATGGTTTTTATTTTCGGTTCCTGGGTTGAATGATATTGCAGTTTTAGTTTCCCAAATTTGCACCTGAAAATCTTCTGAGTTAGATTTGAGGAACTTAGAGCTCCTAGATCGGCCCCAAAACTTGCCAAAATTGGCATAGAAAATTTTGAGCACGTCATTGACTTCGAGACCTTTCCAACGGTTCAAACGGTTCACAAATCAGAGTCTTGGATCAAAAGTTATGGCCACGGGAAGTTGGCGCACTTTCTAGAAGATACAATTGCAAATGCTCGTTTGAAATTTGAACTTCCTGTTGTAAATTTTCGGTGACAAACCGCCTAAACTCAAATTTGAATGTTGTTTTGGCTCCAAACTAAGGAGGAGCTCTATTTATGGATGAGTTTCTAATTTTTGGGTAACTTTTGGGGATAAACTCGCATATTGCGAAAGGGTTATTCTATAGCTTTCTGTAACTTGCATGTGTTGTAGAACTTGGGGATTTGAGATCCTCTGCGTGTAAGAAGCTCCATTTTTTGAATAATAAAATTATTCTCTTGTTTGTGGGTTATTTTCGAAGTCTCAGATTGCGCCCTCATCATATATTGTGACCTAATCCTCATAGTGGTTTTTCCCTTATTTGGTTTTACATGTAAATCCGCTGTTATTGTGTGTGTGTGTGTGATGTTTTTCAATTTTTACGTTTGCACTTAACAATTAATCATATTAGAAGTGTAGAAACATAAAAATGGTCTCGACTTGCAAACCATATTTTCTATGAAGACCATGCTTCTCCCTCACATAATTCAATTATTTAATCATGTCCTAATGTCATAATTATTCCTCCATGATTATTTAAATAAATAAATTACATTTATTTATTTAAATACGTCAATAATTAATCCTTATTCCCTCCAATTATTTAATAACATTATCATTTATTATTCAATTAAATAAACTTGTTTATTTTAACCCACTTTCTATCCCACCAAATAAATAATTAAAATAATTATTTATTGCCTTCTATCTTATTTCCATTTATGAATTAAACCATTATCTCACAAAATTCAACCTTTCTCCATAAATTAAATAATTTCTATTATTTCAATTACTTATTTTTCTCCATCATTGATTTAATTGCTTTCAATTAAGTCTCAACCCTTCATTTCAAAGTTTTCCCTAACTTTGACCTAATGTTTCCCTAACCCTAATCCTCCTTATGACATTGATTCCTAGCCTTTGATCTGAGGGCTTCACCAACTTTTAATCCTATCCATCCATTTCTAGCAAGATGGAGAAGGCCAATGGAGGTCATTCAAGGGAAGCTTGATAACTAGGTGTTGTTGTTTCAGTATTTTTATATTTCTTGCTTCCCATTGTGCTCTATTGTGGATTGGGATTTATTTTGTTGTTATTTGCAATCAATCTAAAAATTTATCCTATTACATTTGGTGAACCTAATGGTTCCTTAGCTTTTATTTATCTCTTAACTTTTTTTCTTAGCATCAATAAATCATTAATGCACTTAGGTTTGAAGGATAATCCTACTTTTCATGATGAATGTTTTGTTTGAATAATCAGGTTACCTTCAGTAACTTCCTAAGGCATCCATTCTCTACGTAGACATTAACTTCATGTTGGGTACATTTCATTTATGTAAATACATTATTATGAAGTGCAGGGGGGGCCAATAACTCCATGTGCATCCATCCTCTACATGCATCATTTATTTATTTATTTATTTTAGGGACATTTTTGTTTCTTAGTGGATTTTTGATAAATAGCATTCGACATTGCAAAGCCATTTTGTTTACAACATACTTGACTTTTGTTTCTAGCATCAATACATTTGTTAGTTGAGTCATGGTTTGATTTGTTGAAGATAGTAATCACAGTAACTCCTGCATAAATTTTCTCATCTTATCTTTGTCCTCTGTATACTCAAACAAATCGCAACATTAAAGGCAGATCTTGACTATGGATTCTAGAACATATTTGATATAATCTTGCATTCACTTATCAACCTATTCCACATGCTTTATGGACTATAATGAGGTGGTGATTTAGATTTGTATGTGTTGACTTATCGGCCCCTATGTGTAAATAGTATTATGTATTATGTTTTAAGTAAATTGTTTATTCACTTTTGACTCACGAATAATTATTATCCAGTAAGGCTTCTCAGTATCTTAAGTATGCAATTCATTGTGGAGTCTTATTTTTGGCTGGCATCCTCCATCTGTCCATTGGTTTTGGTAGGCATTCATAGCTTTCCCCAGCGCCATTGGTCTTTTCCCCTCCATAATGTTCTCCACTAGCATTGACGTTTCACTTCTCCCATTTGGCACACTACAACTTGAAATCCACTCTTCTTCACTGTGTGTTTTTATTTTTTGCATTATTGAAAACTTCGACATTAGTTCATTCTTCATCAGCTTTGGAATTATTAACAAACTTTTGCATTCCTTTGTTGCTCTGTGTGAGGATGTTGGAAGCATATCCTCTCATTTACAGTAGTCAACTTGCATCTCATCTCCTCCTCATTTGAGCCATGTCTATGCTTGCCACACTCTATCTTCTTCTCACGAAAGCCATGCTTACAAGGCTTGTTGCAACACTCATAAATTTTTTATAGTTTATGTTTTAATTTAAGTTTTAACTTTGACTTTATTTTTTTAGTCAAATTTAGATTTTACTAATATTACTTCAACTTACATTAGAAATTTTGATTTTGATTTTAATTAGATTTAGATATAAATTTTTAGCTTTTTAAAAAAAAATTAGTTAGATTTTAGATTTTTTTTAATTTGGTTTCAAATCTTAGATTTACTTTAGTAATTAGATTACTTTTTTAGATTAGTTTGATTTTGGTTTTACTTAAGCAATAGATTAATTTCAAATTTTTAGATTAATATAGATTAGATTAATTTTAGATTTTAGATTTTTTTTTTTTAGATTTTTAGATTAACTCATTTAGATTAGATTAATTTTAGATTTTTTAGATTTTAGATTTTTTTTTAGATTAGATTATATATATATATATAGATTAATTTAGATTTAATTTACGATTTTTGTTAATTTAGTTTTAGGTTTTTGTAATTTAGTTTAATTTAGGATTTTTTTTAATTTAGATTTAAATTTTGATTAATTAAATAAATCTCTTTTTAGTTTAAATTAATGATAGCTTAGATTAATTTTAATAATCAATTTAGTTTAACATTTTGATTAATTTTCGATTAACTTAGTTAGATTTAGATTATAGTTTAGTTGCAATTAATTAGATTAATGTAATTTTTTTTCTAGTTTAACTTTGAATTTTGTGATTAATCTTTGACTTTTTTTTGTAGGTTCGAATGTCCACGATTCAAGATTTGCAACGTCAACTGTTGCTTGTCAAAGATTGGAGACTAAAAACTACTAATCATGTTTTGCAAGGCTCTTTCTTCAAATTTTCTTTATCTGGAGTGCCTTTTTGACATAGAATGCTTAGTGGGCCTAAAAAGAACTTGCATGCTTGATTTAACATTATAAGCAGGTTTAAAATTTACAAGTGCTTGCATTGTCTTGTGGTTTGCATTTTGTTTCTAGGTGTGTATATTTTTCTCTCGCACCATTTGCCAATCTTGAGAATCAGAAACACCTTTAGACATTTGGTATAACCACCCAAACACTTCCATTGGTGCTCTAAAAGGAACAACTGTTTCTCTCATCCATATTTAATTAGGAGGTTAAAGAACATTACTTGATTGTGTTTGAAGGTGGTAGGGAGTATGCTCTCACCTTGTGCAAACTTGGTGATTAGAAACTAGACCCACCTATTTTTTTCTTTTAACCTTAGAGGGGCCTATCTCAAAAGAGGGAATGACTCCAACTAGTTTTTCGCTTGGGCTGGTATAGAAAAGGATGAGACTAAATTGTCAAGTCTTCATGGTATGTAGGCCTTATCCATGCAATGCCTTTTGAAAATGGGTACCTACCTTTTTTTTCTAAAGGTATGAGCCCCTAGTAGATTGGTTAAAGCCTTAAGTGGCTTGTTGTATGCTTGCAAGGTTTTGTGTCCCCAAGTATCTACTAGAACCCTCTTGTGTAGTGGCCAAAACCCATCTATTCATTAGTACAGCAATAGTCATTGCAAAGGCATCCACATTCTCCTAGTTCTTAGTAGAGGTGATCAGCCTACCATGGGAGATTTATGGGGATTGGAAGCTTGGTTGACCCGAGAAGTGAGTACAATGTAAGGGGGAGCCTATGTGGCCAAGCTTCTAAATTCACATGCTAAGAATAAGTGCAGTTGGGGAAACCCATGTGGAATCTAGTGGATATAGTCCTTGCCTAACCTAGGTTGTACTTGTCTTCATTGTGCATGATTTTAAACAAAACATTGTGTTTTCCAAGTGTTTCCTAAGACATTGAACAAACACTTTTCACAAACCTAGAAACTAGCCAAAATTGCAAATAAATTAGACCTTTATTCAGCCTAAAACTCATGTGAGACTTTCTAAGCCACAATTGCTCTGCTAAACCACATTTTCTCCTTGTAACAATACATTTGACTAGTCTAAATTGCATTTGCTTTCCAAAAAACCATAATTGATTTAATGAGCCACACCTGTGACCCATAGCACCACATTTTCTTACACCGAGATGCATTTGACAAATTGAAATGCATTTGTGACCTGAAATGGTACAATTTCTTGTCAATTGGAAAATCACTGTCACTGTCAAAAACCCAAGATCAAACATTTCCAATCTATTTTCAGACATATTTTCTTAATAGTCATTGTTCAAAACCAAAAAAATAATTGCTCAAAACCTCCATCCTTACATTTTAATTTGCATTTAGTTTCACCATAGGTTTACCATTTCACATCCTAGTTGCACCTTAGAGTCAATCATCATCATTTCCAACAATAAACTAGCTTTTAGGTCCTCATTTTTGTAGACTTGAGAATAGGAAAACTTACCATACCTTGTCAAATCTTTGTCTTCAAGATTAAATTTTCATTGGACTTAATCATAATCAATCTTTTAGTCTCTTTTCCTTTTTGTGAGTCACTTCCCACTCATAAGTCTAGTGTGTAAACCTCACTTTGTTATTTTTTCATCTTGTCAGCTAGTCCTACAAACAAGTCCCTTGATAATCCAAATTGAGACATTGACCAAACCTTGAATGGTTAGTGTATTTTTCCTTAAGTATACCAAAAGTGATTGCACCTTAGAGTTTCCTTAGACCTTGCATTCTACATATCATACCTCTAAACTTTAGTCCGTCATTCATTTTAGTCCCTCCCCTTTTACATTGTCCCTTTGCATTAGTCATTTCCTTTAGGAAACATTATCATTTTGCATGGTCATCCCTTTATTCCCAAAATACAAAAACATAGATTAGTGTTATTCTTGCATTTAGTGGTCACTTTCATCCTCCTCATTTGAGCAAGCCCCTTTTATGGTTGAGACTATGCTTCAAAGAAAAAGAAGAAAAATGACTATTTTTGGACAAAACCCAACACCTATGACATGAATCAAGACACATCTTTTATCAATCCTTTTAGTGACATAAACATACCAGCTTCCTCTCAAAATCCATTTGAACCATTCATACAGAGAGACCAAAATGGGAAAGTGTTTGTAGACGACTTAGAGGGTGTAGCCTAAAATCCTGAAGTAGCCTCCTTTGTAGAGGACTTGGTCTTGAACGATCCTGATAGATATTTAGTTATGCTCTTAAACCAAGGGGCCAAGTTACCATGATGCTTTGACATTAACACCATAAGACCTGCTTGTCCCAACAACATGACACAAAACAATCAGTCACACTTGAAACCTCATCAAAACACAAAAATACCTCTACCACACAAAATAATACAAACACCATCAAAGCTACCTCTAGTGGCACCTCCAATCAAAATACCTCTGACTTGATCAATGCAACATCCATTGGAGGGACACCAACAATGTCACAAGCCATGTCACAATCAATTCCTACAATGTCAACAACATCCTCACAATCAATCGAAGCTACCTTTGGATACTCATCAATGGGGGCAAGCTCTTCAAACCCATTATTCAGAGCTTTATCTAGTACCATGGGAGCATCATCATCAAATCCTTTTATTGGGACCTCATTCAATCCCTTTGGAGGAAGTAAATGATGTTTTTTTATTAGAGGACTACAACCAAATGTCAACATGCCATCACAACTCAATACCAATACTTCCCAAGGGAAAAATACCAACATTCCCCATGGACAATTCTATCAATCTGGACAAGGCAATAAAATGACACAACATATGACTTCCTTTGGGCACGAAAAATATTCAAGGTCAAAACATCCCACAAATATCAACTAATATGGTTAGAGGACACATTCCCACATATGCATCACACATTCACACACATCAACACACCCCTAATCAAAATGTGCAATACCAACAACATTCAAATCAAAACACGTCATACATCTCACAACAACCCATTTCACAACTAAATCAGAACATCTCATCCCAACAAATGGGGACCCATGGGATACCCATCACTCCCATGTGTGATGCAACAAACAATCCCATAATCAACCCTTTGACAACTCAAGTGGTAAACTTAGAAAAACAAATAGATACCATGAAAATGTCCAATAAAAATCCACACACATCATATGACCTATGCCCATAGCCTTTCAAAACAATTCTATACATGCCACCATTCCCTCCTCGGTACATGGCACCAAACTTCACTAAGTACAAAGGCAAGACAAACCCATTTGAACACATTTGAGAATTCACAACCAATTGTGTGGACATTTCCTATGAACATACATACTTGATGAGAATCTTCCCTAAGAGTCTTTATGGTCCCGCACTTGAGTGGTTTTCCACTTTACGAAAGGGAATAAAATCATGTGACCAACTTGCAAACAAATTTGTGGAAAATTACACATAAAACATTGATACCGACATCTCCATCACCAGTTTATGCACACTTACACAAGAAGAATCTGGTGAGACTATTATCCCATTCTTCCAAAGATGGAGAGGTCTAGCAAGTCATTTCCATATTAACATACCTGAGAAATAAAAAGTTGACATGTTTGTCCAAACACTCCTAGGCCCATTGAAATATGGCTTTCAAGTTCACTGTTGTACAACCTTTATAGACTTAGTCAAAAAGGGTGTCCAACTTGAGAAGGCCCTTATTGCTAAAGGAAAACTAAAATATGGCCCAAAGAACATGAACACAAACCCACCCACAAACAAGAATAAATACTGGGTCAAGAAAAAACACATTACCAATTATGGCATTGATGATGCCAAAGTTTTCAACACAAAGGGTCTTGTGCTTACTCTTAGAGGAGTGCAACCACAAAATATAGAAATGACCACACTGACACCTATTGCTAATGCCATTAAACAAATCAAAACTAGAGGAATTCTCATCAACCTAGACAATTTCCAAAGATTCACACATACACCCCCTTGGGTGAACCCATTGAAGACATCCTTAAAAAGCTCCTTCAAAATGGTGTCATTAAATTACAAGATCCTAAGACATATGACCCAGGACAATTCAAGCCATCTTGGTGGGATGATAATTCTTTCTATGATTACCACCAAGCAAAAGGACATAAAACTTCCTCTTGTTGATATTTAAGAAATCTTGTACAAGACCTCATTGAGAATCGTACCATTCAACTAGGTGGACCGCAGTTTACATCAAAATCAGATCATACTATCCACAAAAACTCACTACAGGACCATGGTTCAAATAACCCCTCTACGTCAAAGGCTAATAATAATAATCGAGCTAATTATTCCTGCATTGGGTTTGATTATTCTGGCGAACCCATTATCAATCATATTAGAATGGCTGATGAACATATTAGTACAATCACTATCAAGACAACCCCTAGATGTAATGTCACTACTCGTGGGGGAAAAGTCACCATAGCTGGTCCTCCTCCTCCTAGACAACCGAAGATAATGATACCTAATCCATCCACCCAATAGTCACAACCTTGTCCATCAACCAAATAACCTCAGTCCAAATGATAGTTCAACCTCATTGACTAGCTAGGGAAAACACCTACACAAATATCTATACTTGATCTATTACACATTTCCCTAGCACACAAGGCCGTACTTGACAAATAATTACAAGAGTCTTCCATCCCTCAAGACATTGATGCTAACCAATTTGAGGCCATGGTGGGATACCTAGAACCATTCCCCATCACATAAAATTTTCAAACCAAGATTACTCATCACGCAAATCCAATCATAATGATTCCCGTCATATTGAAGTATTCATCCATAAACATAAGTTCAGATGAGTTTTAGTAGATGGTAGAGTAGGATTGAACATATGCTCCCTAAAACTAGTCAAGGCTCTAGGCCTTTCTGATGCTTGTGTAGACACTACAAAGAGCATAGTTATCAAGGAATATGATGATGAAGAATGCTCCTCTTAGGGCATAATCACACTCCCTATTCAGATAGGACTAGTCATTATGGATACAACCTATCAAGTCTTGGATCTTGAACTTCCTTACAACATTTTTCTTGGTCAACCTTGGATTCATGCCCTAAAGGTTGTCCCATCCACCTATCACCAATACTTGAAGTTCCCTTTTGAAGGTACTGAAATTACCATATATGGAGATCCCAACCCATTTTAGTATTGTACCATTTTAAGAGGCATATTTGAGCACCAAGTTCCCATTAACCTTGAAGCTTCAACAACTTCTTCCTCCAAATACATTGATCCATCCACACTTGCTAAGCCCTCCACATCTACATCTGCCACTTCAACTTTTGCATCCACCTCATCCGCAACCATATCCATCTCTTTGACATCCACTACATCATCCACCACCCCAAGCATTGATCCAAGTGTCAAGATCCAGGACCAACAGTGTGGAGAATATAAGCTAAACACAACCTACTACATAACAAAAATACCCATGTCTCCTAAGGTCTATGGCAAGCCTTGTTTCATGATAGAGCCAAAGGAAGTTTTCAAAGTTCTTCCAAAAATAATATTCATAAAATGGGGTGACATGAGCAATGAAGACATAGAAGATGTATTGTCTTGGATCTACAGAGACCCCAAAAGTCTACCCCCATTACTAGTAGAGATATATGGTAAAGGCTATGACATAATAAGGGAAAAAGGCTATGATGGAACTAGTGGCCTTGGCAAGCAAAAAATAGGAAGATGGGAACCTCTAATGCCTACAGGAAGACCAAAACATCTTGGGTTAGGGTTAGGACCACTTGAATCTAGTGATCGATGTACCACTATACTCTTGGGTGAGAAAGTGAATGCTTTTGAAGGTGTCGAGACAGCTAAAGACCCATTTACCAAAATTGACTCCCATGAATGGGAATTTGGATCCCAATGATCCTTGAGTGATTGTTTCCTTGATGAATTGTTCCTTGAACCTGGAGGACCTAATTTTGAAGAAATATTCTTTCAAATTTTTAAAATTGATCCCAGACAAAATAATGACAACCGTAAAATCCCAACGAATAGGGAAGACTAGGATAGACTTTTTTGCACAAGGAACAATGAGAAACTTGAATTATCTTCTAGCCCCATTGACCATCCTTCCACCAGACCTGTCCACCCATTTGAAAACAATGACCCTCAGTTGGAATCATTTGACTTGCCACATGACACTACTGACCCCAATGTCATTCCATTCATCCCTTATTTTGACAATGAGTATGAATCAAGTGAAGGAGAATATTGGATAAAATCTAATGTGGAGTTAGATGATGAAAATTTTATCTTTAGCCTCTCTGAATCTATCAGCATGCTTTTTGCATCCTCCCCACCATTCACCAATACTAATGATGGTATTTACTTAGTCTACCCATAGCTAATTGATTGGAATCAACAAGGCCCGCTAGTTATGGACATATTTCAGAATGATGAGGCCATTGCAAAATTCATGGGATTGCATGAGGGTATACCAAGTGGAGAAAAAAAGGTTGGATTTTCTATTGACCTAGATGGTGTAGCCTACTTTTGGGAGACTATGTTGTCCTCTAGTCACAAAATGAAAAAAAATATTAAAAAAAATGACATGTCTTTAGGTAAAAACTGAAAGGCACCTTCTAACAATAAAAAGGTAAAAATAAAGGACATGTCTAAGGGTGAAAACCTCCTTGAGGCACCCAAGGATGGAGGACTAGAATTTCTCCCCATCACTTAAGAAAAATTGGAAATACTTATCAAAGACACCATTGAAGTCAACATAGCTACTACAGAGGACCCCAAAATGGTTCTCTTTGTCGCATCACTGACAGAAGAAGAAAAACCAAAATTCTAATAGTTGTTTTTACAATGAAAGGTGAACTTTGCATGGTCTTATGCGAATATGTCAAGACTAGATATAGAGTTAGTATTGCACCACCTGCCTTTGTTTCTTGATGCTAAGCCAGATAAATAGAAGTTAAGAAAGATGCACCCACAGATTGCATTGCTAGTAAAGGTTGAACTCAAGAATTTGCTAGATGCGAGTTTCATAAGGTCAATAAATTATGCAAACTGGATATCCAATCTTGTACCTGTCACAAAGCCTAATGGTTAAATCCGTGTTTTCATAGATTTTTGTGATTTAAACAAGGCATGCCCAAAGGATGACTTTCCACTACCTAACATAGACATTATTGTTGACCTCATAGCAGGATACAAGATGTTGTCTCTTATGGATGGTTTCTTGGGTTATAATCAAATTTTTATTGCTCTTGAGGATCAGCACAAAACTACATTCACATGTCCTTGGGGTACCTATTACTGGAATGCCATGTTGTTTGGTCTTAAGAATGTAGGCGCCACATATCAAAGAGCCATGAAAACAATATTCCATGACATGATGCATACACTGGTGGAAGATTATGTGAATGACCCTTTGGAAAAATCATTGACACGAAAGATCATCTTAAGGTACTAGACAATTTTCAAGAGTTTGGAAGAATACAAGGTCTGTTTAAACCAAAAGAAATGTGTCTTTGGTGTGACATCAGGAAAACTTTTGGGGTACATAGTTTCTCACAGAGGCATTGAAGTAGACCCTGCTAAAGTGAAAGCTATGTTAGACATGCCTCCACCCAAAGAAATCAGTAACTTAAGGACATTACAAGGTAGACTATAGTCTATACAGTGCTTCATTACACAACTTGTAGAAAAATGTCAACCATTTCAGTATCTCCTACACAAGGGCATCCCCTTTGTGTGGATAGATAAATGTTAGGAAACCTTTGAAAAGATTAAACAATATTTATTATCACCTCTAGTCCTCATGCCTCCCATTGAAGGAAAACATTTTATTTAATACATTTTTGCAACTATTTTAGCATTGGGGGCATTGCTAGCATAAAATGATTATAAGGAAAAAAGAATGGGCCATATACTACATTAGTCACATGTTGGTTGGATATGAACTCAATTACACATCCATTGACTGTTCTTATCTTGCAGTTGTCTTTGCCACCCAAAAGTTATGGCATTACATGTTAAATCACAAAACACATTTAGTGGCAA
>VDFB02164113.1:0-44304 GCA_007258455.2 Sequoia sempervirens
AACAAGATACTTAAGATGATATCTCTCAAGCTCTTGTCCTGCAATTTTGGCATCAATTGCCGACTTGCACCAATACATTCCAAACTGAAAAGGAAAGTTGATAGATGGTCTGTGCCTGTGGCATAAAAGATGATGAACATCATGCATCTGTCTTAGGAACTCCTGAAAGATTGTCTTATCCGAAGGATAACGTGGAAGCATAGCTGGATTTCCTGTAAATCCATATACTCGGATGTAGGTGTATGTCGGGAATTGAATAAACCAATTTGCCCATCCATCCATCGCTGCCCTAGCAACTGCCGAGATATGAATGTGCAACTCCCGGTCCAAATTTCTCACTGTATAAGTCAGAAAAGCCTCATGAACACGCTTGAAATGACGTTCAGCCCTAGTGAACTCAAGCTGATCATAATATTGGTAGACTTTCTGAACGAGGAGTACTTACAGTGTTTTAGTCCTCGAGCCCGACCTTGATGGCGATCAAGTACGAGATATGAACACATGTGAAACTCATGGGCAACTAGGAAACCGGTGATACACTTTGTGGAGAATATAAATTGATGAAGGATGCCGATCATAATGCTCCTACCGAAATGATCACATTAATAATGTAATACATCAAGGCTGGAAACATTCGCGTATGTGTTTGACACGAGACCGCGATTGAGTGTGATTAGAATCGCATACTCATCCTTGTATTCACCGCGACCCACATTGTTTGGCAATCTGTTCTTTGCTTGTTTTAACCATCTTTCTGCCATCTTCTTCTAACACTTGTCCATATCGGCATCAAATGCCTGCGCACACTGCTCCATAGAAACAACTAAGTTGTTCTGGTGTTGAGGAATGCCAAAACTCCTTTCGATGTCCAAAGGTTTGAGACTGCAAATGACCCGTCCGTCAACTGACACTATCTCACGAGTAGTAGAATTGTAATGCTTAATACAAGCCATCACGAATTCAACACAATGAACGGAGATAGGTATGGAAGCGGCCTCTAGTAAACCAAACTACTCAATATTTTGAATAATTGAAGCTCTGATCTTAACAGGATCAAGAACTACTTCTGGCAACACCTTGTGAAGATCTGTCTCAACCAACCTGAGGAAATCATGAGTAAGGACTGTTTTGGTCCTGTATTCGAGCTGAGTGAACTGCATTCTGAAAAATTCACCTGTTGATTGTGAACTCGACTATATTCTGACAAGATTTCTGGAAGCTAAAAATAGCCTGCGAGAGTTAAAAATAGCCTTTCGAAGAATTATTTTCAGCGAAAAATATGAGATATGGGTTTTGTCCAGAAAAGGATTATAAGACAACCCAAAACGTCAGATATGCGAAAATATGACTTCTACTCGATTGTACAAAGACTTTTCAGTTGAGAAAATTAGTAACTCAAGAACGAATGTTCTGAAGTTAAAAATTCCTGAAAAATCAAGCGCACGATTTTAACTCAAGGAAATTATATGAAAATGATCCAGATACTGAGACTTGTCAAATTCGCCAATTTCAGGAACATGCGAAATGGAATTTGAGAGAAATCTGAGATTCAAGGAGGAAAAAAGACGTTTTTATGATGCTCTTCTTCAATGAAAATCGCCCTTGAATTCTTCAAATTGCTGACAATTGTGAACTTTGAACCTGCAAAAAGGTTAGTTAGATAAAATTGCCTTTGAAAATTGATGAGGAATTCGCCTTTGATCTTGAGAAATTCGCCTTTGTAAACTGAAAACCACGAATTTTCCTTTGAATTTGCGCCTTTGTTCTTGAGGAAATTCAAATTTCTCTTGAAATTGCCTTGAGAAAATACAAATTTATATGAAATTTGAGAATTCGCCTTTGCTTACTGAAGGATTGCGAATTTCTTTAAGCCTTTGCTCTTTGAGAATTCGCCTTTATTTCAAAACCACGAATTTATATGAAGAAATACGAATTTCTCTTGATAAAATTCGCCTTGAAGAAATATGCCTTTGTTTCAAAATATGAATTTCCCTTGAAGATGCGCCTTTGCTTCTTGAAGAAATACGAACTTCTCTTGAAGATATGAATTCCTCTTGATGAATTCAATTTCTCTTGGAGCTTTGTGAATAATATAAAGGTGGCGCCATGCTTAAATAAGAAGAAATTCGCACCAACTGGTAACTGCAAGAATTCAAAACCCTGACTAAAATAGAAGATCTCTGATTGGCCCCTTTTCAGTTTCACTACCACTGACTGGAAGTTTGAATTTAAATAAATAATAAAATATTCATTATCATGCAATTTGAGAACTTAGCATAAAGAGGGCGCCAATCTTAAATAAAACCGCCATTTAGTGCTAAAATGCAATAATAAATATTAAATATTATTAAACTTCAGTTGACAATTCGAAATGAAGCTTTGAGATTCACCGTTAGACTTCACCGATTCCGAAAAGTCATCTCTTGAGCACATAGGCGTCCATTTGCTCAAGATATTACACTTTTTATTAACTTCCTATTTTATAGCTGACAGCAAAGTTACGACTGGCCAACTTCAACACTGATTTCTGAGTGACCGGGAGATGCTAAGACTGAGCTGAAGAATTCATCGGAAAGCCTACTAAACAAGGAAGAAATGTCTGCTAGGAGACACTACTACAAAATCCATCATTTAACACCCTGAAAAATTAGGCGCCCCTGACTAATTTCATTTACGGATTCCAGACTCAACCATTTCTTCAAACTGCCATCTGACACTTCAAACGGCTGCCAACGACGAACGGCGAACCCTGCTGACAGGAAACAAAGCTCACTGCATGCCTGGACTCATTCTGTATCCAACGACTGTACGCACGACATCTGAAAAGTTCATTAAGGGCCTCAAAAGTGAAAGCGCCCCTAGCCTTCAGTTGCACTGGCACCATTTTGACGAAAGTCGAACTTTCAACCAAATGCCCTGCTTCGACCTCTGATATCTGAAGCTGGGATGATCCAATTCAGGCACTATTTGTTTTAACGGATAGCCAAAAGGGCCCACAAGAGAAGTCTTTAGAGGTGACGATGCAAGAAAACTACTTCTAAGACCTCAAAAACGCCAGTGCATATTTTATTTAAAATATCCGCCCCAGGACATTTTCCGGATGTCTTCACTTTTCAGCATTTCACCAAAGACCTCGCACGTACGAGCGTTTACCAAATCCTGAAGGCTGACGGCTGGGCTCGTTGAATAGGTAAAGTAATTACGCTCAAGTCTCGTGAAGACTTCGAATGCGAACGACCTCATCTGACAGGCCTAAAGGCTAGGCGCCTCTGGACTGTAGAAATACAATGCAAATTTTATGTTGGTCTGCCCGTGAAATTACGTGCTTGGTAGAATCTCTGCCACGATCACCTGGAACGTCAGATCGACAGACAGGATGATGCATCGCAGAGCTAGACTAGAGTAGTACTGATGTCAGGAAGACTTCGTCTGCAAATTTCACCATCTTAAGGGTCATTTAAACCAGCGCCCCTGAGCTGTAGTTGCCATGGAAACACAACAAAGAAGCTCTGGAACATGAAAACTCTATTATAAGCTCATCTTCAGATGTCGACTGTCGGAGCTCTGGGACCCGGATGACTGCGTTTGATATCTCGTTGGATGAGCAGACTAGTCGAGAAGAGATTGACTGCATTAATCATCAAAAATACCAGAATCTACCCCCTCTTCAAGATGGGCGCCCTCAAGCTACAGGCGCGCTTTTGCTTGAAAAGGACAAATTCCTCATATCTGGAACTTTAGGAATTTCAACTTCTGTCGCCAGTTGCCGGAACTGCGGGTCTCGGAAAGCTTCGCTGGATAGCTCATCGGATAGTCAGACCAATTCTGAAGAGATTGACTGTATGCATGAGAGTGTTTTCACAAGATCTTGACCTTCAAAAAGAAACCCACAGCGCTTTTGAAATATACCGAGCCAAATTTTTTCGTTTTTTCAATTAACAGATTACAACATTCAAGCAAGTGCACCCGTTAAGGTTAGATGGATAAACCGAAACGTGCAAGAAAGTAAACTCAAGATACAGAAGGGAACTCAACGTCAAGTATGTGCTACCCAATCCAAGGCGGAGTGAGGGGCGACCATATGACGGAGTGATTACAGAAAGCAAAGCTTGAAATGAAATACTGAATAATGAAACTACTCAACACCCAGAATGTGCTTGCTCACCCAGAATGGGAAGTAGCTACCATAGGGCGGAGTTATACTATTTCAAAACTAATACTGAAAGCAAACTTGAAGGAAATGCTGAATACTGAAACTACTCAACACCCAGAATGTGCTTGCTGACCCAAGACGGGAAAGTAGCTACCATAGGGCGGAGCTATAACTATTACAACTAATGCTGATAGTAAGAAGACTATTACACTGATAAGCAAGAACTTAACGGCTGTCAGTACTACTGCCAGCTTACAATCTTAAAGTGAAATCTTGCTTACAATACGAATCATCATAAGGAAGGAATTATACAATATTCATGATTTGCATTGCTGAATGTAAAGATCAATTGAAAATGACAATGAATAGACCCAACCTCGTTCGCCAGACTCGGGCAATCTTCACTGAAGTCTCCTCAATGCTCTTAGAGAACTTATCACCTCGATCAATAGAGGAGTTGCAGATTTTCTTCAAACTGCTGTCACAGACCTGCACTTTCAATTTATAACCAGCATCATAGAATCCAATAAAATGCTCGGAACTTCCTCGTTTCTCCTTCAAAAAGCTTGATATCAAATGCAAATGACTAATAGGAAGGGGGCGCTCAAATCAAGACCCAAAAGCTGGCTTAGAATGCAACAGATTTTTAATGCACAAATCCCAAGAAACAGAAAAGGTACGGCTACAGCTGAGAAAGGCGATTTGCTTTATTAAATCAGATTCTTCAAAGAAAAATCTACAAATTGACACATGAGGGCGCCTAGCCTAAAGGAATGGAAATAACCAATACCCACAATGAAATGTTTTGTCTTTTTTGATTTATAAATGAACACACAAATCTGTTAAAGCAAAATACAGAAAACAGAAATCTCTAACATGCCAAATCTGATCCTAAACAGATGAAAGCTGATTACAATGCACGAACTCCAAAGTACTCACAACTAGACTAACAATCATCACTAGTCGTTGTCTTACAAACGAGAAGAGATGCCCAATGCTAGGAGGTCTTCATCCCTCGAAGTGATCCAGAGTCAATCCGGCAGCATAACGGTGTATTTTTCCAAGATGATGAAATGATGCTCAACTCCTTCCTTTTATAATTTTTCCATTTGACTTCTCGTAACCCTAAAGTCACTTTCAAGTCAAAACCCTAATCTCTTCAAGAGGGCGTACTTTCTCCTTCAATGTTTAATACATGATATTTTAATTAAATGCCAAGCTTTGAAAAGTGCGCCCAACATAAGCTTGCTTGACTTTTGACAATAATTAAAATAATCTTTTAATGAGGCGCCACCCTCAAAAACCCCCTTTTTAAAACATCTTTAAGTCATTAATCTAGGCCCATGGTCAACGTTAAATTATAACATTTAAACGTGACCTTTTAATTAAATGACTTATCTTATCCCTCAGAAGATGCCCTGAAGCCAATACTGAACCAGACATCTGACCAACTGAAGCAGTAAGTCAACCGAGCTGAACTCATCTGGAAAACTGCCAAAAATAGAATTTACTAAAAATAGTAAATTCCAAAAAGTGCTCTGAATGCCGAGATGATCACACCACTGCGAAGCCCTCTGAAAACCCAGAAGGAATCTACCATTTAATCCACCATCTCTGAGCAATGACCTCCTCAAAATTAGGAAACCCTAATTTTAACTTCCGACTAGACCTTCGGGTTCCCAACGAAAGGCTAACGGTCACTGAAATGTCAAGCTTGGAAAGGGGACATTACACTTTTCTGCTTTTCCTCTGAGAAATCTTCATAATTTAACCTTTGAAAACATCATCACGATCACTCAAATAACCATGTGCAACGTGAAATGCTGTCGTGAGACGCTCTTCCATCGTGAAACGCTCCATTCTGAGTCTCTGCTTCAAGTTCTGATCAATAAAACTGACTTTGACTAACAAAATATTGACAAAAACTCCATGCTTGATATTGCCCAAAACTGTATTTTACGTCATTTTATCAAGGTTTAGACTCTTTTATGCAAAATGCCTTGATGAAGCAAAAAATTTGGTTTGGGTACAACAATATGGACGCCAACTTGTGAATATTGTATCCTCCACCCTAGAAACACAACCACTTGTTTGCTGCAGTCTGGCTGCCTCTAAAGAAGGTTAAATACAGCTCCAATGATAGGCGTTTCAGCCTAGATGCCCACATGCCCTGCCTGTAGGTGATAGTATGGCTCCTAAAGAGAATGTACAGCCTCTCATAAACCCTACGTGGCCTCCAAATAGTCACCAACAGCAATGATAGATATCAGCAATTAAATATTTACATTGACTACTTTTAAATAATCAGAAATTGTTTTCCAAACCCTTGAAAACTCTATAAATCTGCTAAATGTAATTCCCACGTGCTAAAGGAGAATGACACAATCTTCCAATAATGTTCTTCAATAATGAACACCTTTAATGATCTGTAAATCTGCAATGAAACCCTTGTGAAACTCTAAAGATGATCACTTAATATTTGCATTGGTACTGTAGCGAACTATTCACGCGCACTGTAGCAACCACTGTAGCACGGCACTATTCACGAGTACTGTTCACGTGGCACTGTAGCGCGGCACTGTTCACGCCACTGTAGCATCTAACAAAAATTCCGATCTGCAAGTAATAAATGGTATGGTACGGCTGGAGATACAATAGCCTGAGAAATAAGAATGAAGCTGGAAGTTGATCTCTTGTAGATTTAATATTTTCTTCTTCAAACCCTTACTTATTTTCCCCTGTAAGCACGAATGTAACTTCTGAACAAAGCTACCCTGTTAGCAAGCTTCAGCTGATCTTTCACAACCTCAGTATGCTTGATTCTGAAGAGTTGACGTTCTCCAAAACCTGATTGCAGAAACCCTTGTTTCTCCAACTCCAAATGTTCTCAGAGAGAAAAGACAAATTCAAATGATCATCAATAATGAGTTCGATTTGTCTTGAAGAGAAATATATATCTTTTTCCTCAAAAGTTCGACCCTTTTCAAAAAATCAACTTAATTGCATTTAATAATATAATAATTCGCCCTTTTAGAGACTTAGGCAAATTATTAATAAATGGCGTCCATATTAAATGAGTAACAAATACTCATTTAATAATAATAATGCTCCTTTAATATAAAGTATTAAATACTTTATAATTTGCCATTAAGAATTAATATTTTAATATTTCACTTAAAGTGACTTTATAATATAAAGTCATAATAATAATCATTTAATTATTATTAAATGCTCCGTAATTCTTCGTTTGCTCAACAAACTGTCAAATTGGGTCGAAACTGAGAAGACTAGCTGAGCCAGGTGCCCTGCCAAAAATAGTAACCCCTGTCGGCCTGACTTACTATAAATAGTAAGTGTTGAATATCACTCTGTGAATCCCTACAAAGGTCCAAACCTGAATCAATTGGAGGAGTAAGGTCCTGAAACTCTGGATAACTGCAAGGAAGACCCTCTCATCACATTTGTCAGCCTACGAGGGTCAAATGATAGGCTAATCCTTACGAACTCTGATGCTCGCAAAATGGGGACATTACAATGCTCCTGCCCAGATATGATGCAACCAATGATGTAATACATCCAAGGTTGGAAAACATTTGCATGTGATTGACCCGAGACACGATTCAAGAGTGTAATTAGAATCACGTACTCATCCTTGTACTCACCACGACCCACATTGTTTGGCAATCTGTTCTTCGCTTGCTTTAACCATCGTTCTGCCATTTTACTCTGGCACTTGTCCACATCAGCATTGAATGCATGCTCGCACTGCTCCATAGAAATAACTAGACTGTTCGGGTGCTGAGGTATACCAAAACTTCTTTCAATGTCCAAAGGCTTGAGACTGCAAATAACTCGTCCATCTACTGACACTATCTCACGAGTAGCAGAGTTGTAATGCTTAATACAAGACATTACGAACTCAATACAATGAATGGAGATAGGAATGGAAGCGGCCTCCAATAACCCGGACTGCTGAATGTTTTGAATAATCGAATCTCTGATTTTGACTGGATCTAGGACTGCTTCTGGCAGCACCTTGTGAAGATTCGTCTCAACTGTCCCAATGAAGTTGTGAGTAAGGACTGATTTGGTCCTATATTTGAGCTGCGTGTACAGCATTTTAAAAAACTCACCTGTTGACTGTGAACTCGACTATGTTCTGACAAGATTTCTGGAAAGCTAAAAATAGCCTATTGAAGAGTTATTTTTGGCGAAAAATCTGAGATATGGGTTTTGTCCAGAAAAAGATTCTAAGACAACCCAAAACGTCAGAAATGCAAAAATCTAACTTCTACTCGACCATGCAAAGAGTTTTCAGTTGAGAAAATTAGAAACTCGAGAACGAATGCTCTGAAGTTAAAAATTCCTGAAAAATCAAATGCACGAATTTAATTCGAGGAAGCTATATAGAAATGATCCAGATGTTTAAACTTACCAAATTTTTCCAACTTCAGGAACATGCGAATTGTATTTTGAGAGAAAGTTGAGAAACAAAGAGGAGAAAGACGTTTTCTATATGCTCTTTCTTCTGTGAAAATCACCCCTTATTCTTCAAACTTGCTGATGAATGTGAACAAAACCCTACAAAAACAATTCTTTAATGAAATCGCCCTTGGAGACTTATGATGAATTCGCCCAACTTGTGAAAATTCGCCTCTGCTCTGAAGAAATACGAATTTCTTAAGCTATGTGAATGATTAATGATGGTGCCATGCTTAAATAAAGAGAATTCGCAACATATTGTTTACTGCAAGATTTAAAACTTCGACTGAAATAGAAGGCTTCTGATTGGACCCCCTCCAGTTACACTGACACTATCTTGAAGTTCGAAACTTAAACAATAATAAAATATTCATTATGCAATAGCACAAAGAGGCGCCAATTTTAGAAAATCGCCATTTAATGCTTAAATATGGAAAAATAGATATTAAATATTATTTAAAATCAGTTGACAAACCAAGTAAAGCACTTGGATTAACCGGCGAACTTCACTGATTTCAAAAAGTCCTCATTTGACCTCATAGGCATCCATTTGCTCAAGCTATCACGTTTTTTTACTAACTTCCTACTTTGTAGCTGACTACAAAGTTACAACTAGCCATCTTCAACATTGATTTCCGAGTGACCAGATGATGCTGAGACTAAACAAGTGTATTCATCGCGAAGCCTGCAGAGCAAGGAAGAAATGTCTGTTGGGAGTCATCACTGCAAAATCCATCATTTAACACCTCAAAGAATTAGGCGCCCTTGATTAAATTGATTTTCAGGTACCAGACTTAAAACCATTTCTCCAAACTGCCATCCGACGCTTCAAACGATTGTTGACAACGAACGGTGAACCTTGTTGACTGGCTAACCAGCTTACTGCATGACTAGAGGTATTCCGCATCCAACGAATATACGCACAACATCTGAAAAGTGCATTAAGGACCCCTAAAGTAAAAGCGCCCTTGGCTTGAAAAGGCACAAACACCATTTTGACGAAAGTGCAACTCTCAACCAGATACCCTACTTTGACTTCTGATATCCGGAGCTGGGATGACCTGATTCAAGCACCGTCTGTCTCAACGCGTAACTAGAAGGACCTACGAGAGATGTCTCTAAAGGCGACAAAGCGAGAAAACTGCTTCTAAGACCTCAAATAGAAAGGCGCCTTTCCCAAGATGAAATAGACGACCAGACTTGGCCATTTTTTGAACTGTCTTCGTTTTTCAGTATTTCCTAAAAGACCTCACACGTACGAGCGTTTGCCAAATCCCGGAGGCTGACGGCTAGGCTCGTTGAACAGCTGGAGTAATTACGCTCAAGTCCCGTGAAGACTTCAAACGTCAATAACCTCATCTGACAGGCCTAAAGGCTAGGCGCCCCTAACCTACAGAAGTACAATGAATATTTTATGCTTTTCCGCCCGTTAAATTACGTTCCTGGTAGAATCTCTGTCACGATCTCTCAGAATATCGGATTAATAGGCAAGTTGGTGCATCGCGAAGCCAAACTAGAGTAGCACAGATGTCAGGAAGACCTCATTAGCAAACTGTATCATCTCAGAGGTCATCTTGAAGGGCGCCCCTGAGCTACAGGGGCGCAATTTCACCATTTGAAGAAGTTTTGTGATGTGAAGTCTCTTTGCAGACTCATCTTCTGACGTCGACTGCTGGAGTTCTGGGACTCGAATGACTACATTCGATAGCTCGTCGGATAGGCAGTCTAGTCGTGAAAAGATTGAATGTATCAACCATCAGAAATACCAAGATCTAACCCTCCTTTAAGAAGTGCACCCTTGAGCTACAGGGGCGCAAAAGCTTGAAAAAGACGGGCTTCTGCAAACTACAACTTCTAGAATCTTCAACTTGTGATGCCTGTAACCGGAGTTACGAGTCTTGGATAGCCTCGCAGGATATCTCATCGGATAGGCAGACTAATTCTGAGGAGATTGACTGTACTCATGAGCATTTACCACAAAATTTAGGCCTTCAAAAAAAAGGGCGCCCCTGGGCTACAGGGGCGCAATTTTGCTTTTCCTTGAGAAATCTTCAAAAATTGACCATTGAAATCTTCATCGTAGCCACTAAAATGTCCATACAAAAGTATAAGTGTCGTCGTGAAATGCTCCTCCACCATGAATTGCCTCGTTCTGAGTCTCTGATTCAGGTTCTGATCAATGGATACTGCCTTTGATTGACAAAACATTAACAAAACTCCAAGCTTGATATTGCCCAAAAACTGTATTTGACATCATTTTAGCAAGGTTTAGACTATTTTAAGCAAAATGCCTTGATGAAGCAAAAAATTTGGTTTGGGTACAACAGTTTGCTACAAGCATCATTATTGAATAATCGTAAATAATATATGTTTATTCTATATAATCACTCCCTTATTTATATCGATTGATATTTATACAAATATATATGATTAATTATCTGTATTGATTGATATTCCCACATTAATATTCTACTTATATTTATTGGTACTCACATATACATTTATTATTCTTCATTTTTATTCTACCCTTATCTCCCACTCAGAAATATACATATATAGGTATATCAACATATACTTACTCTTTCATATTATTCTCTTTAGAGCTAATCTATATATATATATATAGTACGTTATCAAACTTAGCATTCACTCATTCTTAGTTTTATATTATCTGAATTTTACTAATCAATAGGCATATATTTGTATTGGATGTTATTAATTCCTATTTTCATTTTATCTGAGTTAGTAAATCAAACACTTTGTAAATCACATATTGTCTGTTTAGATAGCCATTACTCAAATCTGAGTTACTGAAAGGAGACTCCACTTACCCCAAACTTACCTTATATACATATATATACCTTGCTTCTGCCCTGCGTTAGATTTAGGAGATTGTTTCTGAATGAGTATATTCCTCTTTATTTCTCCAGCCACGGTTTCCTTCTTTAGAATATATACTTCTTATATCCTCAGCCCCGATGGTGATCTTTTGTTCTTCCAGCCATGATTCTCTATTCTCCATCAGCTACCGATGATTTTCTTTTTTTCTTGGAATAATTCTCATTAAATATCCATCTTATGAGAAAAGGTCACGTCTTTAACCAGCGAACTTCCCTTGGTTGAAACGCTGCTTTCTCTTCAAATCGCTGATTATTCTATTAGCTGCATTTTACTAATGTTTAGGGAAGCGGTACTTTTAAGGGAGCATTATTTATATTTAAAGGATAATGATTATGCCAATATAAACAATGGTTTATATTTATAAGAATATTTGAATAGGATCTAGAGCAGATCTCGATAATGATCTGTATTTATTTTTATGAGAGTACATTATGTTGATTATTATAATTTTCAATTATATTTTATTTATTATTTATAATATATGTTTGTTTATTTGTTATTTATAATTTCCTAGAATATAAGTTAGCATCATGTGTTTATAAAATATATTTATAAACTGGATTTATTATAAATATATTTATTTATTTATACTATATTCATAATTATAATAATAACTAAATATTTCATTTTACATTTTTGCATTTATATCATTGTTTATATTAATAATGATGATAAGGATTATAATTACATTAATAATATCAGTTTGCAATTACTTATATTTTTATTTTATGTTATTTTCTTGTACCCACACTTTGCAACTATAATACTATCTTGATAATAAATATATACTTGTACATCGTTATTTATTTATTTGCATTTATATTCTAATATTTATTGTTTTTAAGAATTTGCACTTCAGTGCTTAGCAATTTCAATGTCCTAATTTGGGGACATGACAAAGAATAGCGGCAACGTTTGAGGTCCCATGAAAAAGATCAGAGATGTATCATCTCAGCTGTTTATTTTCAGCCTTGAGGGCTGCTTTGTCTTCTCTATCCATCACCCGCTCCTCAAGATTACTTGCAGCAACCTTAAAGAGGCTCACATCCACATGCCGAGTGCTACTACCAAGGTTAGCTTTGACGAAGGTGAATCACCAACTTCAACCTCTTCCAGTCTTTTACCTTCTGGTGATGTGCCAACTTCAGCAACAATCTCTGCCTAAGGATTCTTTTCTATGTGTACTTGTTTCTCAATCTTCTTGTTTGACGTATCTTGATAGACATTACCAAACTCGGAAAGATCCAACTAATAAGAAGGCTTTCGCCTCCTACCCAAAGTCTTCTCAAGCCAACATGAGTGATCAATGTTAACTTCTCTGGTGAAATGGCTGCAGCTATCTTGACTCCTGGTGAATTACCTAGCACTGAGGCTTCACGAACCGGCAATTCTAGCTCTGAATCAATTTGAATAGGAGACTAAGGAGAAAATGGCGAACCAAGAGATGAAGAACCGACTTCAGCTTGTACCACTGGCTCTATTGGAACTTCTAGCACATTCTCGATCTATTCTTGTTGACTTGCTTTTCTCTTTGTATTTCTACCAATACTGACACCTTCAGGTGGATGCATTATGGCCTTAACTCTAGGTCTTGACCTTGATGTAGAAGGTAGTGAAGAAAACACCACTAGCGGCTCTGCAACTGGAACTACCTTTCGCCTCCTCTTGTTGTCCAAGAAATGCATACTAGCCTTGACAACTCGTCTTGATAGGTCCTCAACTGAAGTGCTCTCTCTGGCATACCAATCCAGTTGTCGAAGCGGCTAGCGAGCAACTTGATCCTTGATGAATGTGCTAAGTAACACCTCTCCATCATCATCCGACAAACCTTCAACGTCTTCTGATAAGAAATCAACAAGCTGAGGAAGAGTGAGTCTGCAATAGTGACACCTGCGTACCTCGAATTCATCCTTGCAATTGATCCAAAAGTCTTCAAGTGTTGTCCTGTGTGAATGACTTCGCTCCAACCGAGCTGCAAAGAGACCCAAAGGATCATAGGAGCGCTTTTTGCTAAGGTATTTGAGATGGAGTTTTGACAACCCATTGCTCATCAACTTGCAATCGGCTGCTGATTTGCATTTGTATATGCCTAATCCACATGGAAAAGTGAACGCTTGCTTGTGTCGATTGCGAAGAAAAGTATGAACCTCGTGAACTTGTCTCAAGAACTCGATGAACAAGACTTTATCAGATAGGTATCTTGGCAGCATCAAAGGTTTTCATGAGTAACCATACACTCGAATGTAGGTGAATGTGGGAAATTGGATAAACCAATCTGCCCAATTCTCCATTGCCGATTTGGCCTCCGCTGAAATCCTTGTCTATCTCATTATCAAGGTCTTTAACTGTCTTCATCAAGAAATCATCGTTCACCCGCTTGAAATCCTGTTCAGCTTTTGAGAACTCCAACTGTGGGAAGTATTCATGCACACGTTGAACACCAAGAGTTCCAATGGTTTTCAAAGTTCTAAAATTGCCTTGGAATGCAATTAAATAGACAAGATAAGAAACCATATGAAACTCATGGATTTTAAGAAATCCTGTGATTTGTTGGTGAAGAACCTCACTAATCAGCATAGCCCAGTCAAAGTGTTCTTTATTATTGATAATCTGGGAGATGACATAGAACATCCATGGCCGAAAGATATGAGCTTCTTCTTGACCTGTAATACGGTTTAGTAAGGTAATCAGGATAGCAATTTCATCTTTAAATTCTCCATTCCCAAGCTTCTTCGGCAAGTTGGTTTTTTGTTCTTTCAAACACCTTTGAGCAACCTTCCTCTGAGATCTTTCCTTGTCTGCATGTTGTTGGCATTTTAATTCGCACCTCTGGAATGCGAATTAGAAACGGACAGCTATGTGCAGTAACCTACTCTTCAAATTAGGAGGCGAAGCTCCCTCTTTGTTGATGTTGCTCAAAAGAAAGTAAACTAAAACTAATTTGCCTCTAAACTAAAACTAATTTTTCTATCTTTTTGTTCAGTTAAGAGCACAAGGTTATAAAACTCAAGCATCGTAGCTGAGATTTTCTATTTTAGAATTTCAACTACGACTAACCTACTCTAATGACATTTCTAACTTCTCAAGTAAACGTAGAGCAAGAGAGTTAGAAATGGACAAGGAAGAATTCTCTGACAAAATACTTAGATAAACTCTTCTTCCAACATACATCTACTTACTTTCAATGCAAGCTAAAATGGAGATCGTATAAGCATAACACAATAAACGGAAATCTGAGACTTTATATCAGGGCAGCAAAGTAGGCACAAGACTTTATTTTCTCAAATTTCAGGAACAAGAGATTACACTTCTGGGACAGCAAGATTGTAGCAAAATAGGCTTACAATTTAGCCATCAAACCAAAATACATTGACACAAGACACATGCACTGAACAAGAACTTGCAGCTAAAGAGGCTTGCAAACTTGCTCTTACACAAAGTGAACTGACACTGAATAACAACTAGTTGCATTACAGGCTTGCAACTTGCTATCATAATAATTGTTAAGAAAAACAATGAGCAAATGCTCTTATTTATAGACAAGCAGAGGAGTAGGGAACCCTAAAATCTCCTTGCTTTTACAACTAAGTCTTGCTCAGCAAGCAAGCTTTATTTCTAAAACTAAAGATGAAAACAGGAAAATGCCAACTATTACATTTTATCTTCTTTCTCTTCTTCAAAGAATAGATAAGAATTGTTTCGAGAATAGAAAGAAAGCGGAAAGAATGCTTCTAGAAGAAAGTTGCATGAAACCTCGTCCACATCTGCCAAAAAGCTGATTTATTTCTTGATTTTAAGTGAAGAGTGCTGCTAAGAATAGAATGTTAATCTGCCTTGAAAAAGCAATTCCTTCGAAAAAGCTGGGACCTGGGTTTTGTATAAAATCACGTTCCGGAGAAACCCAGATGGTCAGAAACTGAAAAAGCAAAATCTATCCTGAAAAAGCGGCCAAAAAGCAGTTTCTAGAAGAGGGAAAATTTGCTCAATGTTGAAGAGGATGAAAAAGTGGAGAGACCCATGTGATCAGAAATGGAAAAAGCTGAGTGGCTGCTTTAAAAAAGCGACGCCCTAGAAGTTTGGAGCATGAAAAATTGTTCCTCCTTGCTCATTGATCTCAAAATCACAAAGAAAACCGAAAAAGCATGTCATTTGAGTCTTCAAATCTTCGTTGAGAGAAAAGGGAAAATCTTCTTGCTTTGGACGCCAACTTGCAATAATGAATAATGAAAGGAAAAAGCTCTCTTTAAATAAGATGAGGTTTGAGAGAATCTGCTTTCTTTTTGCTTTAAATCCTTCAGAGCTTATCCTGTGCAGGTTCATTGAACGTAGACACTGTTTGGAATGTTGGAGGATGAAACTTGAAAATTTGACTAAGACATGAATTCTTGGGCGCCTCTCTTGGACTGGGGTGCTTTTCCTTGGCAGACTTACCCAAATTTTCACCATTTTCAACTTTTTGCTTGATTTTAACCTCTATTTGATCTTTGATTTTTGGATGCTCGGAGGATCCTGTGAACTGACGGAGTGATCCATCGCGGAGCCTGACTATTCTAAGAAGGTTATCCTGGAGGCATCTTTGGATAAAAATTTCATTTGACCCCTCAAAAATTTGAGCGCCCTTGGCTACCTGGGGTGCCCATGATCACCACAGTGGTCATTTTTCTTAAAATTTCAATTTTCTATGTTTTCTCATCCCCAGTTTGGCTTTGATTTCTAGCCTCCAGATCAATCCTATGGACAGGCTGAATGATCCATTACGGAGCTTGATCGAATCTGGCGAGATTGTTCTGGAGGCAGCTTCTGAGAAAGACATCATCTGGACCCTCAAAATCATGGGTTCCTATCTCTCTCTGGGGCGCCCATCTCTACCAGACTTGGCCATTTTTATGGTTTTGAAGTTCTTGCTTGCTTCCCTTGATCTTCTGATGATTTCACGATTCCAAGAGCTAGACTAATCTGATTGACTGGCTGACTGCTCCGTTGGATAGCTTGGTAGAATTTGACGAGATGATCCTGGAGACTGCAACTGCTAAAGCTGCCTTCTGAGGCCTCAAAACCCTAGGCGCCTATCTTCTCCAGGGGCGCCCATGTTCACCATACTTAGCCATTTTCGCCTGATTTTCAACCTTCAAAGTTGATCCTTCATTTTGTGTCTTCTATTCAATCTAGATTTGCCAGTGATTGCCAAGTTTGTTGATTTGACGGAGGTATCCACTGCGAAGCTGACGAGATTCTGAAGAGATTGAATACATCTACAAACCCTACTAGCTGGATTTAGGCTTCTAAAAGGTTGGGCGCCCTTCTTGACTAGGGGTGCCCAAGTCCTCCAGACTTAGAAAATTTTATGATGTTTTCTTGATTTGCATTCAGCTTCTTGGTTTCAACCCTCTATTTGACCTCGATTCCCAGAAGACTGGTTAATCTAACGGCTGAGCTAATGGAATCACTATGGAGGTGGAAGGAATTTGATCAACATTACCTGGGAGCACAAACCCTTAATTCTATCATTTGATGCCTTGAAAAGAGGGGCGCCTATTTCCTCCAAGGGCGCCCATGGCTGGCAGTGTTAGCCAAAATTTCACCATTTTCAACCTTTGCAACTTCTTGCTCCGTTCTTCGTTCTGCGTGCACGTCCAACGTTTGAATGTTTACATCTAACACCTAGCCGCTGGATGGTCTCCATTAATGGCTTCAAAGCTCCTGAAATACTTTCTGAAATTGAAAAAGCAGAATAGACCCACTAGGGAAAAACTGATCTGTTTCTGATTTTGACTACACCATCCTAATAAGGAAGTATTTTGAGCCAATCAAAATCACTCTCAACCCTAGAAGCCAAAATTTCTATTTTTAGAAAAAATTTCCAGCATCCATTTTGAAAGAAACCCAGAAAAAGTTACTATTTTTAGAAAGTTTCTAAAAATAGCAATTTTCCTAAAAAGTAGGGATGAAAAACTGAGATCTGGGTTTTGTGGACTTGGTCGCTCTGAGCAGACCCAGATCGTCAGATTTTGAAAATTTCAAGTTTTTGTGCCTCATCCAAGACATGCAAACCCCTATTTTGACCTTTTTTGACAAATTTGACAAGACTTTTACTTATTTCTTCAAAATGCCTAAGTGTAGCAAAAATTTTAATTTGGGGTACAACACATGCCATATCTTGTCGCATTCCTCCATGACTATGATGCAATTATCTGTACGAGCTGGAATGGCGAAGCACTTCTCAACATCTCTCGACTTGAGGCTGCAAACAACTCGCCCATCTGCTGATCGAATTTGTCGTGTAGATGAGTCGTAAAGCTTGATGCATGCAATGACGAACTCGAGATCTGACACTGTGATGGGAATAGAGGCTGCTGCCAGTAATCCGGAGCGATCAAGAAGCTTGATTGTCGTACTGTCAATGCCTTCCAATGTGCTCAATTTAATCACTAGATAAACCTGACCCAAGTCAATGTCAAAAGTTTTCAAAAAGTCATGAACTAAGACCGATTTGGTCTTGTATTCAATTGGATTGAATTGCATTTTGAAAAACTAGACTTTTGACTGTGAAGTCGGATATGTTTGGGAAAACTTCAGAAAAGGCTAAAAATGACTCCTGATGAGGCTAAAAATAATCAGTTGAGGGGAAATTTTTAGGAAATTTTCTGAAATGTGGGTTTTGTAGAGAATGAAATTTTAAGCCAACCCAAATTGTCAGAAACTCGAAAAAATGACTTTTACTAAGGCATGCAAAGACTTTTCATAACAGAAGCTACAGGGGCTATAGGAGCAATTTTTCCTAAGAAAAACTAGCACATGGGTTTTGTAGGCACCAACGAGTTGATCAAACCCAGATTCTTCATTTTTCAAAAAGTTCACTTTTTGACTAGCATGCAAAAGAATCTTTGGAAAAAAGCATAGTACTTCAAAATGAGAAGTAACGGGGCAATTTTCTCGAAAAATTCAGGAACATGGGTTTTATTGCCAATGCTATGTTGAACGAACCTAGATGACCAGATTCTGAAAAAGATGTTTACTTTGACATGCGAGAGAAAACCTAAGACAAGGATAGAAGAATTTGAGAGAGAGAAGATAGAAATTATATTCTGCCTTTGTAAAATGATGCCTATGCCTTGAATGAAGTTTGATGTAGTTTGATATGCATGCGCTCAAAAGATGAAGTCTGGAAAATAATCCCTTTGAACAATCTGGGCCTAAAACCGCAACGAACACTAAAAAATATCACCTGTAGCGCCTTCAAATCTTGCTTGCACGAGAAAATGTGTTTTCCTTCAACCTGTGATGAAAATAATGGACGCCCAAATGCCTTAATAAATAAATTTCATGAATTAAGGCGTCACCTAGCATGCAAAACCCTAAATTTGGGGCACAATAATATTATTGGACCCCAATTTAGTGAACTGAATGAAAATAAAACCCTAAAATGGGCACCACCTAGCATGCACAGAGAAATTCGCCACATGCAAGAAAAATTAAGTCATTTGCAAGTCAATTTGGAGGTGAGACTGGAGTTTTAATATAATTTTAAGTCGAGTTCACAAATCCCTCCATTATAGGGCGGCCAATGCACTTCAGTTTCAAAAGTCAAAGTTTGACGCTAAGCGCCAACTCTCCAGACTTAGAAACTTTTTTGAAATTTTGCATTTTAAGCCTTTGCAAACGTCACCGAAGCCTATGTTTGACCACTGATTCTAAACGACTAAGGAATCCAATAGACTGGTTGACAGTCTCGTTGAAGAGCGGAATCAAAACTGAAAAAGGAGCTTTTTGAGGTTACAAACCCTAATTCCGACTTCTGAGCCTTCAAAATTCTGGGCACCCCTGGACTCCAAGGGCGTTTTTCCTCACCAAACAGTCAAATTTCAAGCATTTTCATCATTTTGAACTTGATTTTGTCCTCCCTTCAGCCTGCAACTTCCGACACTTAACAAATCTCCTGAGCTAACTAGCAAGCCCACTGCGGAGCTGGCCAATTCTGAACATGACCTCCTAAAGGGCACAAACCCTAAAATCTTCATCTGGCAAGTCAAATACTTTGGCACCCCTGGCCTCCAAGGGCACTCTTATTTCCAGACAGCCATTTTTGCAACTTGTTGAATCTTCGTTCAATCTCCGGCTATCAGCTACTAACCAGTCTTCTGACCCAACTAAGATATGCAATTGAAAGCTTGAAGCATTTTGGATAGGATGAATATTCAAGCAAACCCTAACAACTTCATTTGAGGGCTCAAAACCCTAGGCGCCCCTCGCCTCCAGGGGCGCTTTTGTGCTTTGAATTGATATTTGACAATGACTCTTATCCTTCTGTTTCACTCCTAATTTGGGCAGTTTGGTAACTCAGATTAACCCGCTGACGGACTCGTTGTGAAACCTAATCAAGTCTGAGACAAACATCTTGGATGTCATTTGTCAAAAAAGTTACATATGGTACCTCAAATGTTTGGGCACCCCTGGCCTCCAGGGGCACTTTTTTGCTCCAATGTTTGTCAAATTTCAACTAATTTCATCTCCCTCCTTCATTCAATCTTTAATTTCTGATGCTAGACAAATCTTCTAGACTGGCTGGTAGGCTCATCACGAAGCTGACAGGATTACAAAGAAAACCTCTTGGAAGTGACATCTCAAAAAATGATCTGACCCTCTGAAACCTAGGGCGCCCCTGGCCTCCAAGGGTGCTTTTATTTCCAGAGTTAGAAAAATTTTGATGATTTTCTCCTCAACAAAAATCCCCTCCATGAGAAAGCATCATTTTGAACATTTCTCGCCATAGAACCTTTGTTGGAATGTTTTAAACTTAGATTTCGACACCTGGTATCTGGCCATCTGCCATTGTTGACCTTGGAGGTCCTAACTTTCCTCCTAAAAAAGTGAAAATAACCCACCAGTCTTAAACTAACTTTTTCTTGATTCTTACTTCACCATTGTGATTGTGAAGTGAAATAAGCCATTCAAAATAATTTTCAGTCAATTCTGGAAAGATCCTATTTTTTAGGGTTTTTCCTAAAAATAGGGGCCCGGAAACCCCTAATTTTTAAAATTTTCAAATTTTGCCAATATCTTCTAGATAGTAAACCGACAAAAATCCCATACTTCGTTTGCCCAAAAACTGACTTTTGACAACGATTTTACAAGGCTTAGACCATTTTAAGCAAAATGCCTTGATGAAGCAAAAAATTTGTTTTGGGTACAACAAAGCACTTAGAGGCTTCGGATGGGCCCAAAAATTGGCCGAAAACCAAAATATACCTTTTGGTACCATTTTGTGGCCAAGTGTCTTCTCGAGAGCTTTCAACGATATATTATAATTGAAAATCCAAAATCGGATCAAAAGTTATGATCCCAGGAAGTTGTACTACCGAAATTAATAAAATTTCAAAACATCTTCTTGAGGAAGTTAAACTTTCCAAAAGATGTCGGGGCAATTATGCATTCCAGATAAAGGAGGCGAATGAGGGTTACAAAGCAAGGGGAGAGTAGAGTAGATTGTGGCTCTAATTTACAGATTTGTGTAATCAAAAAGCTCATATAGTGGTAGTCTATAATTTTTTTGAATGTTATAATTTCATTTTTTATGGAGCTAATAGAACGTTGGTGTTTCATTCTTGCATTTTGGACTGTTCATTTCCTTGTTATTGTTGTGGGTTTGGGTTTGTAAGGGAAGTACCCTTCATCAGGCATGCTCAAACTACATCCTATGCAAAGTTTACTGAGAGACTCATAGAGAGATCTGTTAAGGATCTGGAACTTCATTTTAAGGAGTTGGCACAATTGAAACAATGGGGTTTGGAGGATGCTTATGTTGCTGATTTTCAGAAGTTGTCGGTTTTGGTGATAGATATATCCAAGAGGAGGCTCATTGTTCTCCTTATAGATGGGTTATCCGATCCCTTGAGGGGATGGATTAAGGCATTCAACCCAACTTCTCTACAAGAGGCCATCAAGAAAACTAGAGACATGGAGTCTTCCATTTCTAAGAGCAAATTTCAGTCAAAGGGTTTTTCACATAAGAAGGACAAAGATATAAAAACATTTCTTAAAAGACTCCGATCAGCCAAAGAAAATAGTCACAAGAATTGATAGTGAGACACTTAATGACTTAAGGAAGAAGAATTTGTGCTTCACATGTAAAGAACCTTGGGCCCCAGGGCATAGGTGCGCAACCAAAGGGAAGGTGCATCAAATAGAATACTATTCAGCAGAGGAAACTACATCAGAAAAATTAAACCAGCAATCTGATTCAAAGGAAAATGAAGAGGAAGAGTCTCTAGAAGAAGCTGAAAGGGAAGAGGAGAAAGATGGGAAGCTTGCCCAATTACATAGTTTCCAAAAGAATGAGTCCCTATGCATCAGAGGAGTACTTGATGGACAGCGGTTAGTTGCTTTGATTGCAACAAGAGCTACACATAATTTCACTGATGAGGGTTTAGTAGCACGTAGAGGACTTTGAACTCAGGAGGTAGATGGATTTCAAGTGATGGTGGCTGATGGGTTCACAATTAATTACACTAGGATGGTCCCACAGCTGAGTTTGCAATTAGGGAACTATTAAGTCAAGGATGACTTCTATGTGGTGAGTGTTGGAGATACAGATGCAGTGATGGGAATAGAGTGGCTTCAATGACTTGGAGAGATAACACTTAATTTTCAGACCATAGAGCTGAAATTCATATCAGAGGGTAGGAATGTGGTCTTGAGAGGTATGTCGAATGGAGGACTTCAAGCAATCTCTTTCAAACATATGGAGAGGCTGTTTAGACATGATCAGGTTGAGTGGGCAACAAAGTGTGTGGTTATGCCTATAGTTATAGAGGAGGTGAAGAGGTCCTATCCACCAGATATTCAGGCTTTGCTTTCCAAACAAAGCAAAGTATTCAGTAGTATTCCTCCAAGGAGGTCCCCTGATAGAGGTATTGAGCACGTGATTGAGTTAGAGGAGGGGGTTAAACCAATGATCACGGCACCCTACAAACATCCTAAGCAACATAAGGATGAGATAGAGAAAAATATTAATGATCTTTTGGATATGGAGCATATTAGATTGAGTAAGAGCCCATTTGCTGGACCATGCGCGTGTGTGTAGACTATAGGACGCTAAACAAGAAAACAATCAAAAACAAGTACCCCATTCCACGCATAGATGAGCTCATTGAAGAGCTACATGGAGCAATCTATTTTTCTAAAATTGACTTGAGATTTGGTTACTATCAGATTAGGGTCATAAAGGAGGAAATAGAGAAAACCGCATTCAGATGTCACTTTGGCCATTATGAGTTTCTTGTCATGCCTTCCGGTTTGATAAATGCACCTGCTACTTTCCAATCTTGCATTAACAGGGTGTTTAGTAAGTAGTTATGCAAGTTTGTGTTGATTTTCTTTGATGACATCCTCATTTTCAGCGGGTCACGGGAAGAGCATTTGAGGCACTTAGATGAGGTGTTGGGTATTCTTGAGAGTAAGTCTCTATTTGCTAAGGAGTCCAAGTGCGAGTTTGGGATGACTGAATTGTTAAACCTTGGGCACATAATCAGCACTAATGGAATTTGTGTAGATCCTGAGAAAATTAAAGCTATACAAGATTAGCCTTAACCTACTAATCTCACTCAGTTCAAGGGTTTCTTTGGGCTATGTGGGTTCTATAGGAGGTTTGTCAAAGGATTTTCACAAGTGGCTGCCCCACTTACAAATTTGACTAAAAAGGGAGCTTTCACTTGCTTTGAATCACGTAGCAATCTTTTGATCACTTCAAGCAATTGATGAGTTCATGTCTTGTATTAGCTATTCCAAATTTTTCTAAACTATTTGAACTTGAATGTGATGCTTCAGGTGATGGTATTGGGGTTGTCCTCATGCAAAACAAACATCCGATTGCATATGAGAGTAGAAAGTTGAGAGGGAGTGAGAGAAGTTACTCCATTTATGAAAAGGAGATGTAAGTCATAATGCATGATTTGGCTAAATTCAGGCAAAATCTTGTTCGAGGGAAGTTTATTGTTAAAACTGATCACAATAGTCTTAAATTCTAAATCAAAAGGATTTAAATAATAGGTAGCAAAAATGGGTTAGTAAACTCCAAGCCTATGACTTTGACATTGACTATGTCAAGGGAAAGAGGAACATAGTGGCTGATGCATTGTCATGAAGGCCACATTTGTGCTCATTTTCAAAAATAACAGCAAATTGGAATGAAAAAATACAAGCTGATTATGCAAAGAATTCCCTTGCCAATAGCATCTTAGATGGCTCTTTACAGGATGACAGGTACAAGGTAAGGGATGGTCTCATTTTCTACAAGGAAAGAATAATGTTGGTCCCTGAATCTAAGATGACAATTCAGATTTTTAAGACTTTTCATGACACTCCCACGGCTGGTCGTCCTAGTTTTTACAAAATATACAGGCAGATCTATGAGAGATTCTCATGGAAGGGAATGAAGGAGGACATTACTAAGTATGTTCGTGAGTGCCAAGTGTGCCAACAAAATAAAAATGAACATACTTAACTTGTTGGTCTACTACAGCCCTTACCTATTCCTACTCAAAAGTGGGAAAGTATCATAGAGAATCTCATCAAAGGGCTTCCCAAGGTGCAAGAGAATAATTGTATCTATGTAGTAGTGGACCGTTTGACCAAGTTTGCTCACATTTTTGCTATTTCAACAGGGTGTACAGCCATATAGGTGGCAGATTTGTTCTTTAGAGAGGTGTTTAGACTTCATGGGGCACCTAAGAACATCATCAGTGATAGGAACAGCAAGTTTATGAGCTTGTTTTGGCAGGAGTTGTTCAAACTGTGTGGTACCGAATTGACTCTCAACACTAGTTACCACTCCTAGACTAATGGGCAGACTGAGATAGTTAACAAATGGGTAGAAGGATACCTACGCAATTATGATTTAGGGCAGCAGAAAGTGTGGGTTAAGTGGTTGCATTTAGGGGATTTTTGCTACAACTCCATTTTTCACATGTCTATCAAGATGTCTTCTTTCATGGCTTTGTATGGCTATGAAGCTCCCAATTTCATTGATCTGTTTTTTGGTGATTGTAGCGTGCCTAGAGTCAGAGATTTTTTGCAGGAAAGTCAGGATATCATGAGATCACTAAGGGATAATATACAACATGCGCAAAATCAATAGAAGTTGTACGCTAATCAACACCATATTGAGCGAGAACTTGAGATAGTAGACATGGTTTATGTGAGATTGCAGCCCTACAAACAATGCACTCTCAAAAAGAGTGGGTCAAAGAAGTTGAAACCTCGCTTCTATGGGCCATTTAGAGTCACTAAGAAAGTTGGGGAGGTGGCTTATGAGCTTAAGCTACCTGAAGGTAGCAAGGTGCATAATGTTTTCCACGTGTCACGCCTCAAGAAGGCACTTGGGCACAATGTGACTCCTTCAGAAAATTTGCCTCCATTGGATGAGGAAGACAAATTGATATTGATACCAGAGGCAGTGATTGATTTCACAGAGCATATTGTTTGGAGGAGGGTTATCACAAAGTATTTGGTGAAGTGGAAAAACTTGCCAATGGAGGATGCCACATGGAGAGTGAACAAATTTTATAGCATCCTGGGTTGCAATTGCTTGAGGACAAGCAATCTTGGGAAAGGAGGACTGCAATGTCCCCTTCTTGCCCATAGTTCAGTCTAAGCTTCCATTGACCTATTCTAGGTTTTTTCTGGGTTCTTTCTAGCAAAATGGCTATTTTTAGTAACTTTCTATTTTTTGTAAGTTCTAGTTGGGCTCTGATTGGGTCATTTTGGTGATTTGAATCTCTTACTATTTTTAGTTAAGTGTTATTTTTAGAATCTAGTCTTGGCTCAATTCCTCCAACAGCTCAGTGCAATGCTTTCTATTTACGGCAATGGTGAATCCTAATGGTGGTCAGATTAATACTTTTTTTTTATCACTTGTTTTATAATGTTTTATAACTTAAGTGAGGGGGAGTGTGGGTTCATGAAGTGTACCCCTTGGCCTAGTAAGGTGACATTGCTTTTAAAAGAGGGTCAGTGATCTTCCTTCTGTAGCCCGTAGAAGGGAGGTTCTTTATCATTTTTTAAGGCTAATGTTATGCCTCATAAGGTGGGATACCTAATTGGGACTTAAATGATAATTTTTTTTTTAAAAAAGTGAAATTTTTGGAGGCAAAAGGATGGATGCCCCTCTTGGGGTAATTTCATGTTACTTTCAAAAAGGTGAAATGGAGGGAAATAAAATGAGAGTTTCCCTAATCTGTCCCGCACTCTGTAAATTCTCATTTGAGGCTCTCATTTGATATCTTGGCTTTCATGAGATAACATTATGTTGTTGGATTGTTTCCAAATTTTCTACATTTGCTAGTTGAGAACGAAAACCCTCTTCTTGGTTGCAAGTTTCGATGGTGAAATATCCACTCTAGATGGTTGGAGTGTTGTTCATCACATTTCAAGGTTTTTTGGTAATTTTTGTTGATGTTTTTGATAGCTTCGAGAGGTAAGCCAAAAGTCTGGGCCGACTCAAGAGAAAGAAAAATTAGAATTAATTATATAGTTGTTGGGTCAGCCAAATCACAAAGAAATTATATTGGCTGGATTGGTATAAATAGAAGGAAGATTCATCTCATTCAATCAATCAATTCAATTCATTCTATTTGTGTTCAAGAAGAAGATTCACTGCTTAAAGGAGGAGACTGATTTCTGCTCAGAAATTCACACTACTTCAGTGTTGGGTCATTCATTGTATTCTACCTATATAGGCTTGATTCTTAAGTGTTGTTTTTGCACTATTGTATCTGATTGGTTATTATTGAAGTCTTGTTGGGTTTTTTTTATCCCTTGAGTAGAAGGGTTTCCCAGGATAAATTTTGTGTCTCATATTCTGTGTTATTTTTCTGCTTATTGTACATATTTGATCTAAAAAATAACATGGTATTAGAGCTAAGGTTCAGGAAGAACTGATCAAATTTGGCTAAGCAATGTGTGGAAGTCAATTCCATTGTTTAAGGTAGTTACTCAGAAAAAGAAGATGGTGACCGGTGTCAAGGCAGAAGATAGGCTTGATGGATTTTCAAACTTCAACTCTTGGAAAGTTAGGGTACTCATTACCTTAGAAGAGAATGATCTTCTAGAATTCGTAGAAAATGACATGCCTGAGTCATCAAAAGACACAAAGAAAATCCAGTGGAAGAAAAATGGTACGAAGGCTAGAAAGATCACGATAGACTCCATGAAGGATCACCTAGTACCGATCATCTCCAAGATGAAGACAGCTAAAGCAATGTTTGATGCATTAAAAGCACTGTATGAGGTCAACAATACCAGCAGAGCCCTCGCTCTGAGACAACAACTCCATCATGTAAAAATGGCTGAAGGAGACTCAGTCATTTCATTCTTTATGAAGACCTCTGATTTGAGAGATCAGTGAGCACTATTGGGGATATAGTTGTAGACAGAGATCTTGTTATGTTGGCACTAAATGGTCTTCCCCAATCTTGGGAACCTTTTATTCAGAGCATCAATGGGAGATCTGTTGTGACCTTTTCACACATCACCCCATTTAAGATGGGGACCCCCTAATTTTGACTTCGTTTGGGTCTTTTCGCTTTGCTTTTGGGTTGTTTTGTCGTTGTCTCTCTTTTGCTCTGCCTGCCTTTCGGGGGATGTGCATGTCATTGCACTTAAACGTGAAATTTTGGCTAAGTCTGAGGATTAGGGTTTTGGATCTTCTAGTCAATCTGAAGTCAAATGGAGTAAGTGAATTGAAATCTGAGCTTGACACTGCAATCAGGAAGCTTTCAGCAGGTTTCCATCCCATTTCCACTTAATTCTAACAACTGTCTATTTTTAGCAGCCTGACTTCAAGGGCAATTTTCAAGGTTTCCGTGTTGGATTTCTCAATGCATGTTTGGATATTCTTTCTGGGCTTTTTGAGACCTACGTGGTGATATAACATGCAAAGTGAGATGATAACTTTCAGCACTCAGCCTTCGGAGGCTATTTTTAGGGTTTGCATGTTGGAATTTTCTACACATGTCTGGATATTCTTTGTGGGTTTTTCGAAAGCTTTGCAGTGAAGTAACATGCAAACCAGGATCAGGACCTTTTTGCAGAGCTGTCTTCAGAGGCTATTTTTAGGGTTTGCATGCAGGGCTTTTTAGCGCATGACAGGTTATTCTTTATGGGTTTTTGAAGAGCTACGCAGTGATGTGACATGCAAGCAGAATTGGTCAATTTTTCAGGGACTTACTATTTTTAGCAGGACCACTCTGGTAGCTGCCTAGCACTTCAGTCTCACAAACAGGGTGAAATGCAACAAAAAAGGAGTCAAATGAAGGTCGTTTAAGCAACATGCAAGTTGAATTAGGGTTTCCAGCTTCGAGACCCAAAACAAGGGGTCAAATGCCAGAATCTCCAAAAAACGATGTATACCACTGCGATCAGTATCTTTTAAGCTATCCACTGGTAAAATTTGAAGGCAATCTAAGCACTTACTATTTATAGTAAGGCACTCCAGAAACAAGCTATAAATAGCAAGTCAGCACAAGGCACTAGTGTGAACAGACAAGTCAACCCATGAGGATCACGTCAGTCAGATTTCAAGTTAAACGGAGTTGCGGAAGTCCTGAAATCAAGCAGTTACTATAAATAGTAAATCACCTCCAAAAACATGCTATAAATAGCAAGTCAGCACGAGATGGCGATGTGAACAGATCAATTAGGTCATGAGGATCCTGTGGCGCAAATTCCAAATCAATCCAAGCTTCAGAAGGGTGAAAACCAGAAACTTACTAAATATAGCAAACCAGGGCAAGCAAGCTAAAAAATGTCAAAGTCTGAGATATTCCTGCTCCCCCCCTGAAATGCACCCTCAAGAGGATGGAGCTTGGAAAATTTTCAAGTGTTAGTAATTCCTTCATCCCCCCTGAAATGCGCCCAAGGAGAGAAGGGGGTGATAAAAATGTTAGCTATCCAGATGGATGGAACTCAACGAGGAGCTCAACTAGCCCATCAGCGTCCCTGTACCCTCCTTTCAGTGGTGCGACGTGTTAGACCCCACCCCCGGTGGGAATTAACGAGGGAGTAGACTTCCGGCCATGTGTAGGCTAGGATGGGACCTAGAGTTCTCACTCTGCCCATCTCTACCAGCATCAAGAACAAATTGATTGGCCGGAAGGAAGTCTATTATTTAAACTAGAAAGCTATCAACTAAAATAAGGAAGGGCAACCGGACCCCACTGAGCATCCTTGTTAGGCTCCGAAGAATCTATTTGTCGTTCTCAAGCATCCTTGTTATTGATGGCCAATGCCCTCCCTCATTAGCTACAAGGGATGTTGCCATGATGTTACCCCTACCCCTGCTCAGGATGGATGGTTGAAAGGAAGTTTCTATCCGGTTACCCAAGGTTCAATCAGCAGTTCGTTCAACCGGGCCAAAGAATGTTAGCGTTTTCTATTGTTACCATCCTCAACTCGTTGACTACCCGGGGGTGTAAAGGGAGGGACCCCCGATGGAGTAACCTTACTAAGTAGCTACCCATAGAATTGTAGGGCCAGTCGATGGGAGGGCTCAGCCCTCCCATAAAATTTTAGGGGCTATGGGCTCGATGGGAGCTGTTGCGGGTTCCAACTCCATAATGCTATCCTTACATACGTTATATCGGCCTTCAAACCAAACGACCTTCATCTGGGCATAGTGTTACTGGCATTGTTGGATTGTTACTGGCATTGTTGGCCCTCCCTCTTCTAGCCGAAGCATTGTTGGCAAGGGGTGGGGTTCACCCAGGCCTCCCTCGTTTAATCGTTGGCCCTCGTCGAGGTAATGAACTAGTCTACTCCTTCACCCACTCTTTGTCCGTGAGATGGCAAGTTCTTTCTTTCGGACCCCACGGATGAGAAACGTGGGTGCCCTCCTTCACCCCCAGGCAAGAATCCTAGTTGAGACCGGAGGTGGGGGATGGAGCACTCCCGGGTGAGGATGGGTTCATCGGTAAGAGCCTACACCCCCGGTTGGAAGGAAGGGAGCGGTGGCTAGCCTAACTTCTATATCCGCCCTACGGACGTAGATAATCTGGTGTTGACTATATACGTAACATGACAACCGGAAGTAGTTTCTAACTATAAGCAACCGGAAGGTGCCCGGAGAGAAAGAAGTTAACATACTCCCTCCCAGCTTGCTTTCCTTCCATCCATCCAAATTAGTTTCTATCTTGTCGGAAGGCCTAACTGACCATCACCCCATGCCCGGAGAGAAAGAAGTTAACATACTCTTCTCGAAGCTCCCTCCCAGCCCCTCGTTAACAAATTGATGGAAGCCCGCCGGTCCTGTCGGAAGGTTAGAAGTAGTTAGGTCCCTCGTTTCTCGCTCAATTAGTCCAACTAGTCGGAAGGTCCGTAGTTAGGTCCCGAAGAAGCTGTGATAGAGGGGGTGAAGGATGGCCACGTTTCTCGGAAGGGAGTTCTAATCGGGAAAGAATCCAATTCCTGGTGATGTTATATTATAATACTCTCCCCTCCTTCTCTCTCGAGCAGTTGTTCTCGATCGATGACCGGGGGTGAAGGATGGAGGGGACCCCCAGGATGGAGAGCTAGATGCCTACACCCCTGGTTCAGGATGGAGAGCTAGACTACACCCCCGGTTCAGGATGGAGAGCTAGATTAGTTGGAAGCTAGTTGAACTCTATTGCCTCCCACCGGCCCTTCCGGAGAACGATAGTTGAAGGGAAGATAGTTTCACTCTATTGCCTGGAGGTGCCACCGGGGGTGAGGGAAGGAAAGACCCCCTGGCCCGGATAGCCGAAGCATTGTTGGCCCGGATAGCCGAAGCATTGCCCATTACCTGTCCTCACGGGACCATCCATCCTTTGTTTTCTACTGTTACCGGAGCATGAGCCGCCCACCAAATCTGGTTGTAATCTAGCTCGAGCATGCTTTCATTGGTTACCCGGCAATGAGAAAGAAGTTGCCATCCTTCACCCGGAAGGCTCCATCCTCCACCCCCGGTTGGATTGGACTACCGAGTTCCATCCATCCGAGAAAATGCTTTCTGGCTGTTTACCTTCCCTGCCCCCCCACCCCCCCATTATAGTTGACCGACCCCCCCCACCCCCCATTATAGTTTTCTAAGGGGTCTCATGGTCGGTGGGGTTTGTGGGGGTGAAGGATAGGAGAGTTGAGCCCTAACTAATCTAGCTCGAGCATGCTTTCATTGGTTACCCGGCTCAAGGGAAGGTTCCATCCTGCCCTTCGGGTTCATCCGCAAACCCCACCCCCCCCACCCCCCCCATATAGTTGTTCCATATGGTCGGTGCCGAAGGCTGAACTATAATGGGGGGGTGGGTGCGAAGCACGCAAGGGGCCTTGGGTGGGGGGCAACATCTACTCCCACCCACCCCATGAAAGGGAATGGTTAGTCTAGAAGAAGGAAAGAGATACGGTAAGCCGGATTTAGTTGGACAAGGGGAAGGAGGTGGGTAAGTACACCCCACTATCTATAGGGGGTCCCTACGGAAGAGGGCCATTAAGCCCAACACCTTGTTGAAGCGGAAGAAAGAAAGATATCCAGCCAGTTTAGGAAGATATACTTGTTGGTGCACCCACCTGGTCGGATTAAGTCCACTGATTAAGAGGGATTGAAGAAATACGTGAGGCGGCCCAGGCAAAGAATATCATCCACTCGTCAGTCGGTTAGTCCAGCTCTGCTTCATCAACTGGTTATTCCCGCAGTAAAGCAGCCCATAGAATTTATAGGGCCATCGGCTCCAAAGGAAGTTAGTCATGTCGAGGTTAGTCCATTAGTCCAGTAGGTTATGATACCGACGGGCTAAAGCAAATCAACCACATGAGGAGCCACTATTCACCCGGGCTTGAATCGATGGACTTATTCACTCATTCCTGCATCCATACATTCATTTTGACTTGGATAGATGGAAAACCTACATGGCTAAGCCATCAAGTACACGAACTAGTACACGAACTGAGCCGATCATTCCATCAGTGAAGTTCAATGGACAGACTGACGGGGAAGGCATACTCTTCGATAAACAGAGGGAGCTAACTCAGGCCAGCCGGGCAAGCCGACCCAGTCAACCATTCATTGGGAAGTGATGGAACAAAGGGCGGAAGCAGGAGGGAGATTGATGGATTGCCCTAGGGGTAACTAGAATTCCCCCCGTAGATAGCCTCCCACCCACAACTCAAACTCAAACTAGAATTCCCCCCCCACCCCCCATTATAGTTATAGTAGGGGCCTATAGAATAGTAGGGCCGTAACCCACCCGCCCCTACTATTTGAAGGTTCTATACTACACATGCCCGGGTGGGAACTTAGGAGTCAATAGTTGGGAAGAGATGGGCTCGGCCCTTCCGAAAATGAAGAATTATAGGAGTTTGCTCGGAGACCAAAGAGGGAGGGTAAGCTTCTGATTCAGGGGTTGGCAAGACAAAGAGCTTGGAACCAGACATTGAATAGGGAGGGATCGGTCCCAACCCATGGCTCGGATCCGGCACAAGAGAGAGAGATGGTTCGGGCATAGATAGGCAACTGAACGAGTCATTGATCCGGAGCGCCTTGCCATGCAGTTCATGGAGCCGATCTCCTTCTCTTCCCCTGCCAACTATAATTCTTAATTAATCGTAAGGTAGCGATGGATTAATCAGCTTGCTATAATACGATTAATCTACTGCTAGAGTAAGCAGATAGATAATACCCGGGGCAACATAACCCCCCTGCAGTTCATGTGGGAGGGAATTCTAGATTAGGGAGGGAATCTCCCTACTATTCTATGGGCATCAGCCTGCGGCAATATAACCACCCACATGAACTGCAGGGTGGGAATTTAGAAAGTAAGCAGGTGGTTAATTAATAAACCTGCTAGCCCCCCAACTAAACTATAGTTCCGGGTGTTCATGTGGCCCTTTAGCCCCCCGGGCCCCTACTATTCTATGGTAGAGGGGGAGGCCCCTACTATTCTATGGGGTAGTTCAGCAGAGGTAGATTAATTTGTGGGGATTCTAGTTGCTGATGAATTCTAGTTCCCATGCATGCAGGGGCATTCCTGCAGTTCATAAGGGCCTTGATCCAACATTTTGTTTGAAGGCGGCGGGAGTGATCCCGATTCGAGGCTTGATCCGGCTCTTCCGAACATACATGTCCGATCATTAACGAACTAGGGTCGAAGGGTCGAACCGAACCCAACTCTATATCCAATTAATCTACCCCCCCCAACTATGATTCCCAATTAATCTACCCCGGGCCGAGGGAGAGAAGGAATAAGATTGATAGGCATCGTCCTACCATTCCCCCCCAGGATTAATGGCGCTTGCTAGCCCCTTAAGCGCTTCGCGCCCACCCTATAGGTCTTAGTTGAGAATTAATTAGTAGATTAATCAACCAGCTAGTCTCGCATAAGGATAGAAGCCTATGCCTCCCAAATAATGGATAATGGAAGTCATGAAGATATTCCTGCTCCCTACCTGAAATGCGCCCAAGGAGAGAAGGGGGTGATAAAAATGTTTAAGTCATGAAGATATTCCTGCTCCCTACCTAAAATGCGCCCAAGGAGAGAAGCTGTGATGATAAAAGTTTTTAAGTGTTGCAAAATTCCTGTAGAGGGTCCCAAATGCGCCCAAGGAGAGAAAGGGGTGATAAAAATTTCTATGTCTTAAAGAATTCCTCCTAGACCCATGAAATGCGCCCAACTTGCTAGGCTGTGAAGGCTGGCATGGAAAAAGTTTCTAAGGCAGGGAAAAATCCTCCTCCACCCCCAAAATGTGCCCAAGGTAGAAGATAGGTGGAGAGAAAAGCTTTCAAGTTATGAGGAATTCCTCTAGACCCCCTAAATGCGCCCTTGCTAGGGTGAGGTTGAGAAAAAGTTGTTAAGGGTTGATAAAATTCCTCCTCAACATGCCAAATGCGCCCAAGGAATAAAAGGTGTTGGCTCTATGAGAAAATTTCTAAGTGATAAAATTCCACCTCCACCATCCAAATGCGCCCAACTTGCTAGATGGATGAGAAAATTTCTTAGTGTTAAATTCCTCCTCTATACCCCAAATGCGCTCATATTCAAGGTGACTCTAGGAAAAGGTCGCTAAGTATTGTTAATTCCTCCACCCCAAGCAAAATGCACCCAAAGTGAAGAGAGATAGTGGTCAACAAAATGCTAAGTGTTAGACTTCCTGCTTGACCTCTCAAATGCGCCCATGCTGGTGATGGTATTTAAAAAATTTCTAAGGCACAAAATTCCACCTTCCCTAGAGGAATACGCCCAAGCCTGAGAGAGGTGATAAAATTTACTGAGGTATGTATAAATTGGCAAGAGGGATTCAAAATGCCCCAACTTCATGAAGTTGAAGAAAATTTCCAAGGCAGAGCAAGAAAAATATGCCCAGAGATGAAGGATGAAGATTAACTTTGATGAAAATTATTTTCTAAGGTATAAAATTCAAAAATTAAAAGTACCCCCTCGTTTATAGACCCATGAATTTGATGCTTTCTGAGGGGAATTTTCTTCTGGGTACTGGGTATCTTCGACAAGCAGTTGATTTCAAAATTTTCCACACCTCGCCAAAGATTTTAGGATGGAGATTTTACTCGAGCGCCTGGTTGATGAAGTTTTCTAGAGGAAATAAATTATTTCTAAGGCAGATGGGTTGGAAATTTGGCTAAGGCAAAAAGGGGTATCATGTTGGTTGAAAAACTTTCTAAGGTAGAGAGAAATCAAACAACACCCTTCAAGGTGCGCCCTCAAGACGGATAAAAATTTTTAAGGCATCAAAAATGAGCATTGAAGAGGATACATGGTCAAAGTACGCCTATGATAAAAGAGTATGAAGAAAGCAAAGAAAAGTGTTGAACTCTATCAGATCCAGAGATTAATCAGACATTGGAGATCAAAACATGGATATCAGGTGAGTAAGGTGGATTTATATTTTGATGCTCTTCCTTTTGTCTATTTTGCAAGATGAACATCGGGGCCAGAGCACGATGACTTGAAGCAATGAAGCAAGTAATCCAAGATGATATTAAAACCTTGAAAGGAGATAAAGTTATGTGTTTTGAGCTCCTCCACGAGATCTCACTTGCGTCCAAACCATGAAGGGAGGTTTTATCAGAAATGGCTAAGTGTTGGAATTTCTCCTCAAAGACCCAATATGCACCCAACGCAGTCAGGCAAGTGGCAAGCGGGAATGATTGAATCCAAGACAAGAAAATCTTTCAAGTTCAGAATGAAGGAAAAAAAAATGAAAGGCTCGAGCGTTGAAGAGTTGAAGAGTGACAACTAAGAAGAAGATCATCCTCAAGCACTAAAATGCCCTCAAGAATAAGGAAGAAGTTGAAGCCATGATGATCAGACTCATCCAATTTGCAGTCAAAAAGAAGAACAAGAACGATGTGAACGTGTCTATGGACAGAAATCTTCTAGAAGGATGGTGGACATTAATTGCTCATTTATTACCCCTCTTCTTGGTGGCGGTTTTTAGGGTTAGGGCTTATGTGGCTTGATCTGAGCCCTTCACTGTAATTGTAATCTAAGCCGTCCATTGGACTGGGCCAACTATAAAAGGGGCATCCCCCCCTCATTTGTACCTCATTAGATTAGAGGATAGAGAGACAGCTAGGAGATAGAGCATAGACAACTAGCATAGTTTGATAGCATAGCATAGATTGAAGAGGAAGGAAAGCTTTCTCATTGAATGCTTTGTAAGAAGTTGTTGTGAACACTCTCATAATAAAAGAATTTTCATTGATGATGAATTTTGTCTTTTGTTGTGAGTAGCTAACAAGGCTCTTTCGTCCTTCCGAATCACTTAGCATTTTAAAGTAGAACTTAAAGTAGAGTAAAATTTATTTCATGTGCGTGGATGATAGTTGTGGAATGTGGTGTTTAATTTAAGCAAGCTTCGTTAAATCCATACCACTAGCGGGCTCACTGATGGTGAGCTCGCCTTGCGTGGTCAACTGGAACATTGAGGACTTAACTTCAATTATGATCTTCATGTTGGCATGCGTCGTTGTGATGGTGTCTCCATTGTTGAATTATAATTTGAACATTTCTAGTTACTCCCCTTGAAGATTGCACCGGTTTTGTGGAAGTTGTCCGAAGCGAGGCAAAGCAAAGCTTGGTTGAAGTCTACGAGAATTGATCATCATGTCCCACGCCTTAGAGTAGATTAGAGTCTTCTTATCCTTGCAACCATTTAAATTCAGTACTTTCTGGTTAGTATAGGAAACCCGTGCTTCGTTGATAAATCTTTCGAACTGTGAAAATCCCTTTATCTATTGTTGAACAATCACGTAAGTCCCCCTTGAGATTACCAGCAAATCACATCAAGCCAACTGAGACTATCCACTACATGAAGGAACCTTGGAGTTGAATGCATGATCTTTCTAGCAATCTTAGCATGCAGGATATTTTGTTCAAGAGAGGATAGAGTCGCCATTGGCAACTTTATTCTGTGTTGGTGCGGTCACGAGAAACACATCAACAAGATCCAAGTTGCCCAAGTTTGATTGCCTTCGAACTGACTGTATTCAAAAATAAACCAAACTGGCAGCAAGAGGAAATGGACGAAACTCCCATAATGAAGAAAATCAAGTTCTTGCTGCACATGCTACTAGAGAAAGAGGCAAAGGAAGAGAAGGAAAAAGAGGCACCTTCAAGAGGAATAGAGACAGAAAAACAGATTTTGTTCCAGAATCAAAAAAGAGGGATCTCTCTCATATTCAATGCTACAGGTGTGACAAGTATGGACACTATGCCCGAGACTGTAAATTAAAGTTGAAGCAACATGTTTCTATTGCAGACATTGACGAAGAGACACCTCAGAAGGAGTCAAGACATTCAAAAGACGATTCAGAAGGATTTCTATTCATTTCCGCTATTTCAAGTAATGTACAAACTGACAGTGATACTTGGTTGATAGATAGTGGTGCTTCACGTCACATTACAAGCTACAAAGAGCATCTTATAGACTTAGTAGAGAAAAAGTATAATTTACAGGTTATAAATGGAGATGATGCTAGTTATGCCGTAAAGGGAGCTGGAAACACTTCCAGCTAGATTCAGGTATCCCTCTTCTATTGAGTGATGTTTTGTTCATACCAGGAAGCAAAAGGAACCTAGTCTCCATCTCAACCTTGGAGGACAAAGGGTACAAGGTTGCCTTCTCTGAAGGAAAGGTTCTTGCATGGCCCAAGAACTCCAGCATAAAAACAGCTCGTGTGATTGGTATTCATCAGGAGAGCCTATACAAATTGTCAATTCGACTAGTTCAGGCTTTATTACACGGCTCTATCAGTCTAAGTGAGCTATGGCATAGGAGACTTGCTCACTTACATTACAGAGCCCTTCCCACTATGGAGATGGTTACTAGTCTTCCGAAACTCAATTTAGAGCATGATGGCATCTGCAGAGGATGCGCACTTGGTAATGTTGGGGTTTAAATTCGCACCTCTGGAATACAGATTTGAAACGGACAGCTATGCACAGATAAACTGCTCTTCAAATTAGGAGGGGAAGCTCCCTCTTGCTGATGGTATGAAAGAAAGTAAATTAAAACTAATTCGCCCATCTTTTTTGTTTCAGCTAGAGCACAAGGTTTATAAAACACAAACGCCGCAGCTGATATTTTCTGATTAAGAATTTCAACTACAACTAACTTAAGCTAAAGACGTTTCTAACTTCTCAAGTAATACGTAGAGCAAGAGAATTTAGAAATGAACAAGGTTGATTCTCTGACAAGGCTTAAGAGAACTCTTTCCCAACATACATCTACACACTTCAATGTAGGCTGAAATTAAGATCACAAAAGCATAACACAATAAACAAAAATCTGAGACGTTATACCAAGGCAAAGGAGGCTCATGATTTTATTTCTCAAACTTCTGGAATGAAGATTACACTAAACACATGCACGGAACAAGAACTTGCAGCTAAAGAGGCTTGCAAACTTGTTCTTACACAAAGGGACAGCCATTACAACAACTACTTGTTGGCTAAAAGAGACTCAACAATTCGCTATCATAAACACAATTGAACAACACTGAATAACAATAGAAGGCACTTAGGCTCAGCGTTTCGTTATCACTAGCATGGTTCTAACACAAAGTGAACTGACACTGAATAACAGCTTGTTGGCTAAAAGAGACTCAGCAATTTGCTATCACAATAACCGTTAAAGAAAACTAATGAGCAAAGGCTCTTATTTATAGGCAAGCAGAGGAGTAGGGAACCCTAAAATCTCCTTGTTTTTACAACTAGGGCTTGCTCAGCAAGCAAGCTTTATTTCTAAATCTAGAAAGTAGATAACATCTAACACCTAAGAAAGTAGGAAAAGCAGGAAATGCCAACTATTACAATTTATCTTCTTTCTCTTCTTCAAAGAATGGATAAGAATCATTCCAAGAATAGAAAGAAAGCATAAAGAAAGCTTCTAGATGAAAGCTGCTTTAAATCTCAATCATATCCGCTAAAAAGCAGGAAACTAGGCCCTAGTCAGGTGCATTGATACTATCTAAGGCAATATTCCGATTCTCCAAGATCTCTTCGCCTTCTATGATCAAACTTAGAGAATCTTTCACTTCTTTGGCTGCTTTATGAGTTCTATTCTTGAAAAACATCGCAGCCCCAAAAGATGACTCACTAATTGATAACTTGGCGGCTCTACAACTTTATGCTTCTGACACTTTTGATTTCCAACGGAGGAGTATTGCACAACCCTTTTCCGATACCTTCCCTTTTTGCTCATATCACACCTTTTCATGCTCTTCAGCTGAGATGATGAAGTTTTATGTCCGTGGTGCTGTTTGAAAAGCACTTCTCAACATCATCGGGCCTGCGGCTGCAAGATACAATACTGACTTGATTCTGAATCCCATGGGAGAGTACTGCATGCTGAGAAACTTGAATTTTTCCTGTAAACTTGACTATATTCTGACAAGTTTTGCACACTTTCTAATTTTAGCTTGCTGGTTTTCTTCTTCAAACGGACGAATTTTTCAAGATTTTTTCTGAGACATGGGTTTTGTTCAGAATTTCGTTACAAGAAGACCCAGATCGTTCGTTTTTGAAAATTTTGAGTGTAGACTGAAAAAGAAGCAAACCCTAATTTCTTCAAATTTTCTCGAAAAAAGTTGGCACCTAGGTTTTGTTCAGAAGCACATTTGGAACAAACCCAGTTGATTAGATGTGAAAATATCGAAGGCTGATCGAAAAAGCCGCAAACCCTAGAATCTGAAATTTTCTTAAAAAAAATTGAGATCTGGGTTTTCTTCAGAAGACTGTTTCAAGAGGACCCGAATGATCAAAATTTGCAAACTCTGAAGATTTCACTGACATGCAAAGAAAAAGCAGCTGCTGCAACTTGAGAAAATTTCTTGAAACTTCTTCAGAAAACTAGGATGAAGAGACCCAGATGGCTGAAAATTGAAAATCTTGACCTTCTTCAAAAAAATTCGATCTTCTAGATAAAAAAAAGCATGAAAGAGCAAAGTCTTATGTTGCTGGTCTGAAAATTATTCATGAAAATCAGCAACCTTGAGCTTGAAAATCTTGAAATAAAACTCAAAGTTGCTGCTCCACTTTTCTTCTTTGGACGCCACCTGCAAAAATGATGAAAACTGAATGGAAGAGATGTCTTAAATAGATTTAGGGCTTGAAATAGCTTTGCCTTCTTTTGTTTTAATCTTCAAAACCCTAAAATCAGCCTGTTCAATGAATTTGGACATTCATCTTTCATCATGCAACTTTGAAAATTTTGACTAAGGCATGGCAAGATGGGCCGCTGAGCGTGGTTTTGAGACCATACTCAACATGTAACGAGTCGCCTGAACCGACTCTATCTCTCTTGATCAAAGTATTCGTGACGCTTAAGATTGCCGAAAGTTCGTGCGTTCAACTCCAAGGTTCCTTTAGTGCGAATAGGCTCAGTTTGGCTTGATGTGATATTGCTGGTATGTCAAGGGGACTTACGTAGTTGTTCAGACTTCTCGCAGTTAGCAGTTGATATGTAATTGGAAGGGGATTCTTACGTGTATGATTTGGCAATGTGTATCCTTTTCTAAAATTAACAAGAAGTATGCGGAAAGTAAAAGGGAAAGGGCCTAAGAAATTTGTACTCTATTCTAAATGCAAGGTATGTGGGGCTTCGTCTCAATAGACTTCAACCAGATTTCACCTAGCCTCCGTCGGACAGCCTCAGCAAAATCGGTGCAATCTTCAAAGGGGATAGCAAAAGATATTCAAGTTATAGTTTAACATACGTACACCATCAGAACAACGCATATAAGTATGTAAGCCATAACCGAAGTTAAACACAAGATGATGTCCAGTTGACCACGCAAGGCAGACTTATCATCAACAAGCCGCTAGTGGTATGGAATAAAATGAAGCTATCTCAATGAAATACCACACACCAAAGTAAGCTACTTGCATGAATTTAATCTACTTGGATAGGAAAGGAAGAAGAAACCTTGCTAGCATTTCATGACAAGACGAATTTCACCATCAATGAAAAGATCTATTATCATAAAATGTATTACACAACAATCTCCTCAAAAGTTTTCAAAAGGGAAAACTTTCTCTCTTCTCCAAATTATGCAAAAATGCTCTACACTACTACACTATCTAGCTCTAAGGCTACTGCTCTCTCAATGTCTACTCTGATTCTGAATCCTAATCTTGATGTCTTACAAATGAGGGGGACTCCCCCTTTTATAGCTAGCCAAGTCCCAAAGGACGGCTAGGGTTACAATCAATAGAGTGGCCAGAATCGTGCCACCTCAGCCCTAACCCTAAAAACTGCCAGAATAGGGAGTGGTACATTAAATGAATCAAAGATTCCCACTCACTCCCAAAATAGCAAATGTAATAAATGCTCAGTCTTCTAGAAGATCCTCGTCCAGTAGTGTGTTCCCATTAGCCTTCTCTCTGACTGCCAACTCAACAAATCTGCTAAGTACGGCCTCAACCTCCTCAACTGAAATAGATGGAACACAATCTAACTGAAACTCTAACACTATAACTGAGTGCTCGTGCCTTGTACAAGATTTTCTCCAAGCAGCCAATGAGTCCTGCGTGTTCTGGATCAAAGTGGAGAATGTAGCAGTATTTTCAAAGTCATCTTGTGCGAAGGTCTTAACATCTGCGAAGAAGGGAACCAGCAAACCCCTCAAATTATCAAAACTTATCTCCTCTGGATTCAGCCGCCTAGCAAAGATGGCCTCGAAGGTGTTCTGAACTCCAGCTATAATATTGGCCATAGCCTTGTGAATCCTGGCTGAATCCGCCTGTGCTGCATCAAAGAAGCCACGCCCTGTGATAGCCGAAGAATACCACCTAGAGAAATCATATCGGTCATTCGCCTGAATGACACCTCCATCAATCAGCAACTGCAATGGCACATGCCTCAACGCCTCAAGACGCTGGATCACCTTACTCTGATAGATAGAGGCATCGCCCCAAGCCTGATCCACCGCATCCATCCGTGTCAGAATAGAAGAGGCCTGCTGAAAAGCAAAGGATAGGTCCTCCATGAATTTCTCTGTCTCCGTACGAACCCCTGTGACCCATTTGTCTGCCTCTTGTGCCATCTTCCCCAACTCTACTAAGCTGGTCGACTCTCTAGGAATATCTCTTGGAGGCTCTATCAGCACATCCACGCTTCGAGGAAGCGAGACAAGCTAGCGTACGCATATCAACTAGCGCCTTATGTTCGTTTCAACTGTATATTTTCCTTCTTTCTTGAATAATCTATCCTTGAGGCAAGGAAGAGTTATCCCACACTCCTCAACAATCTCACATTGCACCCGGTAGAGGCGTCCCAAGTCAAGAGTGAGTGACCACATAGTTTTCCGGAGCTGCTTCATTCCGGTCACACTCGGCTCGTGGGACAGCAACGTGAAGGGTACGAGAGCCATCCTCATCTGTGGAGATCTTCGAAAACTTTCTTGCTTTTTTCTTCGGTGGAGGAGCACTGATCCGGTTTAAAAGCTCTTCCATCTCAACTGCTGGATCAATCTCCTCGCTCGGGCTCCTTCGCATTCTATCCCTTAGCCAATCGGGCACCTCATATAATATATCGAAAGGCCGCTGCTCCCGTGCCTCGACTTCTCTAACCTGTTCAACTTCTTCTTCATTCATGCGAGGCTCATTGTCCTCAAGTGGCTGAGTGTCACCCGACACTATATCATCTTCGCCATCGTTCATGGCCGCCTCTAACTCCTGCTGAAACTGAGGGTCAGTAATAGTCCCCTCATCATCCTGCTGATCCTGCTGATCAACCCTAACAGGTACAGTGGCACTCTGGCCAATTGACTCCCTTCGTGGAGGCTGAATATCACTCTGTATCTCCGGTACCTGATTCAATGCAATTCTCTGATCAGCAAACAAAGACACCTCCTGTATGCTTGGAGAACGTGTCTCCAAAGGTACTGCTACTGTAACTCGTGGAGGTTCTGGCTGAATATTTTCTTTCTTTTACGGACTCTGGTCCTCTTGTGATCTGTTCTTCTTCCTTCACCCGTGGTGAAGATCTGTGATCTCCCATCAAGTTGGCAGGTCAAGGCAATTGACCTACCTTTCAATCTGCTCACCTTTCTATCAACCCATGCCCTGGTGAATGTCATAACCGGGATGGATAGAGTATCAAGATCAACAACCTCGGGCTCTGACCAATCAACAGGCGGAAGTGGAGTGTCCCGAACGGCTGCATAGTCTGGATGAACAACATCCATGTCCTCATCAACCTGGTCCGGAACCGGAACTACCTCACACTCCCTGATCAGAGTAATCGGCAACCTAGAGAACATCCTCTTTCTCACTTCAATCTCATCAATTGCATCAGCCCAATAATCCTCAATGGTGGCCTTGTGTTTGAATTCCTCTGACAACACCCAGTTGATGTTATGGTGCGGGTCATAGTGTTGTCTACTAGTGTGATATGAGAAATGATAAAATTGAAGCTCACTTTCAGCTTCTCTACATGCCTGTATCGAAGGACAAACCTCGTCCGGGAGACATCTGGCCGGAAATCTATCCCTCCTTTCTTCTTTTTCTTAAGTTTTGTCAAAGGCTAGCGAAGCGTCTAGCTATCCTCTGTATGATTATTTTATGCATTGTTCCGGGTGCCAGGCAGCCTATAAGGGTATGAAGAAATCCTTGCAGCCTAATGTATGAAAATCTTGGAAGCCTTAAGCCGGTACCCATACCTTTCAATCGTCACAGGCATTTCACAGGGTCTGCATAACCTCTCTGAAGCAGCCTGCGTGATGTACATGGTGAATGAATCGTTGACAACGTAATGGGTTGTGTGCTCGAAGGTGCAAGCTAGCGTACCGCGCTCATGGATTTTTAGTGAGGTGGGAATACAACGATGGAGTTCCTTGTAAGAAATCCCACATGCCTCGTCATCCGTGCCAACGTGAAAATGAAATGGAACTCGTAAAATGTCTTTGTCCTCCGCAAACTCAGGAGCTGCTCATGTATGTTATCGCTGATCATCTCAGCCCAATTGACATAATCCTTTCCTTCTAACACCAGGTTGATATAATAAAACATCCACGGCTCAAAAATATAGGACTGTGGGCAACCACCAACCCTGCTCAGCAACATGACGAGATCACAATATTCTTGTTTCAGGTCCTCTGCTATGATCTGCTTTGGCAGCTTCGTACGAGACGGCCTCGGAGTGCTCATCCAGTGAGTGTTAATAGTGTCCATGCATTGTTCAAAGGCAGAAGCATACATACGCTCTGCTCGCTCCCTGGATTTGTAGATCATGTTTCTATGCACCGGGATCCCAAAAGCTTCACCAATGGCTGCCGGAGTAAGATTGGCAAGTACTTGGCCGTCTGGTGTCGTGATCGACCGGTGTTCTTTCTCGTAGCAGTTGGCGCACTCCATAATCAACTCTGAACACTGGATAGCTGGCGGAAAACCAGCTGCTGCATATAACCCACTTCGGACGATGTTGTGCGAAGTGACCGACGCCCGATGACTTCCAATCCCGAACAGCCTATTCTTGAATGTTTCCAGGTTGACAGAGCCCAGGTTCGTGTCTGTCAACTTGCCCAATTTTGAAATAAACTTCGTCTCCGGCATGAACGTCTTGCTCAGCTTCTTGATCGTAGCCTGTCGGGAGGCACCATTGTCCTTTCCGGTTGTCCTCGCTTCAGCCATCTGCAACATAACAAACATTTCATCAGCAATCAGATTTAATAAAATAGGGCGATATAGGAACAGGTCGAATTCGAGGAAGGCTGCGTATCTTTCAAGTTTTTCAAACCTCGATATCTTCTCGACATTTTAGAGCCAGTTTCTAAAGTGGACTCCGATGAATTTTGCTTCAACCAGCAATCGAAGCCATTAGACCTCAACCGCCGTACTTCAAGCATTAAATTTTAAACTTCTATAATGCACTTCAAACCAGCAATCAACACATGGCGAACTTCTTAACTTTGCACTTTCGTATTTTTGAGTTCTCAACATTTCAACTCAATACAAGGCGTCCTTTTAATTCTACTCCAGCCATGGCGTTTTTCTTTACTAAGCTCAATTAAGATAAGCAAGTTTGAATCCAAATTCTTAGCAATCGGCGTACTTACCTCAATGAATCAGATTTCAGCCACTAGCAAAGTCGTACCTCCTCAAGCACTTAAGACGTCTTCTTCAACTCTCAGCAAACTCAAGCTCCAGCAAAACACCTCTCAGCAACTTAAGGCGTACTTCTCTCAGCACAAATTTAATCAACTCCCAAGTGCGCCTCTTCAGCAAACTCAACTTCTCAGCAACAATTTC
>VDFB02164116.1:0-16387 GCA_007258455.2 Sequoia sempervirens
AATTACATTTTTAGAAACTAGACTCCATTCTACAAATTTTAAAAAATAAAAATTAAAAAAAATCTATTACTTTCCAAAATTTGTAGGGGAAGCACGACCAAAATTATGCTTTTTAGGAAGTGCCCACTTAGAAAATTAGTAAAAAATCAAATATTCATTAAAAAATTATCAGAAAAATTGTGCATCAACTAGATGTTGTTAGCTAACTTCTCACCATAGTGATTTTAAAAATACTAGAAAAAATTTCACCGTGCTTAGGTCATACAAGAGTTGCTATGTTATGTTTTTTTGACAAAAACAACACCAATTTGTGTACATCCCTCTTTTGAACCCCTTAATCTCAACCATTTTCAAAATAAATTAGTAGTTTAGAAGTAGACTTGGAGCACTTCGATCCTTGTTTTTGTTCCATCTCAAAATTTTGAGTGTAACTATCCTCAACTTCATGTCCAAGGTCAGCATTTCCTGATTTTAGAAAAAAAGTAGCCACTGAAGCCCCCTTTTTGGGAACCATCTTGGTGCACTTACCCTGCAAGTAGATTCTTATCCAGTTTCAACCTTTCTTGTTGGTGTTTTGAGGTAGGTTCTTTTCCTATTCTGTTCTCATTTGTTTTTGTCGTTCTATTTTTGTTGTCTTTTGGTCATGGTGTTCTTGTGCATTCATGGGACCTTTCCTGTGAATCTTCACTCATTCCCTTGTGTGTGTCTAGTTTCATTTTGTCATTTTTTTTGTTTTCTATTTTTCTTTTTTCTGACTGTGCGTTTGTTTCTTTTGTCATTTTGTTGTGCCCTAGTTTCTAACTAGGGTTTCATTCAATGGGGTCCTTTGTGTTTTAAATCTGTTGAAATTTGTTTGGTGACCCCTTTTATCTTATTCCCATGTCAGTTCAATAATTTTCATGTTAGGTTTTTGATGCCCTAATTACCTAAGTTGACACGTCACACAAACTAGGGTTTGTGCGATGACCTTTACAATAACAAGCCCTTAGAGTTTAAATTTGTTCTTTATCCTATTAAAGGGTGAGTTTAAGCCCCTTTATTTGGATTTTCCTTATGATTCCATGTGACCTTGGTCCTAAAGCTCATGTGACCGCACCATTAAGAAATTGATTCATTTGAACGAAAAATTGGTGAAAGCAAAACTGAGAATGAACTCATCCCATAAGTGTTTGCATGGGAGTTCATTCCCAAAATGATCTCGCTTCTGATGACCTTTGACTCTAATATTCACCCTTTCCCTTTGACAGAAGTGAAACCGTAGTGGGGGACGAACTTGGAATTATCGATTGGTTTTGGGTTTGGTTTCCATTCTGATCCTAGTTCTAGTCTCAATCCCACCTGTGATAAAAGATTTCATGTTCCTGATTCTTCTTTGACTCTGCTTTCAGTGAATATGAAATTTGACTAAGTATGGAGATTTATCCTGAGGGAATAGAGAATGGTATGAGAGGTAATGTATGATGTACTTATTTTAATTATTTTCATGCCTTTGTTCATCTAATCCAAGGTTGCATTGCAGGAATAGAGGATGTTAGGAGAATCGAAGGATGCTTCTCAAAGAAGTCAACCTATGGAGAGTTCAAGGCAAGGAACCAAGCCTAAGGAGATAAAGGTGGAGCAACTCCCTTACACCTTGAGATATAAGCATAAGGAAGCTATTCTTATAGCTAGTAAGGTAGATTCAGATTGGGTAGATATCATAAATACAAACTTGGGCCCGTTTAGCTATGAAGAGTTGTTTGAAGAAAATCTCATAGAAGATGTGACAAGGATAACATAGAGGATTGTTTAATCTGGATTGGAACATCTTTCCCTCTTTCCTTTATCAATCCAATGTCTGAAACTCATACTTACTGCAGTTGGGGCTTACAATCCCGCAACCAGACAATGTGTGGACTTGCAAGGAAATATCATCATTGATCTTACTCCACAAATGATTAGGTTCATGTTTAATGCACCTACACCATAGAACCCCAGGAAACTCAATGAGGTAGAGGCATTAAAATTATTTAGTGACCACAAGGAGGCTAACAGGATCCATATGAACAAAAAATGGATGAGAGTTGAAATGAAATATTTGGCCAAGCTTCCTTATTAGCCTAAGAGGTCAGACTTCATCAAGGAGATTGGTGACATTATCATGATGCTTTCCAGAGTGTTTGGGAAAAGGGATTACTCACAGTTCAAGGAATGGATGTTTCCATTCATTCAAACAATTTTGGATGGAAAGCAGTAGTTTAATTGGCCAATGATTTTATCAGAGTGCCTACACAATCAGATGCTAAGAGTGAGGAAGAAAAAATGCTTCTTCATGACTTCTTATGTAATATATGTGGCTGAAAGAAGAGGCATCTTTCCTGGTTTGAATGCAATGGGGATACTGGGAGAAGCTCCTAGAAAAAAGAAGTTGTGGGATCATTATGATTAGTTGACCTTGTAGACTTCTTAATCACATTATAGAAGAGTTGATGATGCATTCATGTATGTCATCATTAACCAACTAACATGAGATGCAATATATAGACTAAGAAAAGATTCCATGGCATTCATTATAGAGTGGGGAAATTGGTACATCCAATAACCCAAGTTCACTTATTTTAGGCTAGCTGGTTTTGATGGCCACCCTCATCTACTTCCCAGGTGCTACAACAACAAAATTGTTTTGATGGAGTTCATTTATCAAGCCATAGGGGTTAACACCAAATTTTACAATAAACATAAGCCTGGTTGTCACAAGTTTACCATGAATTTGGGTGAGTATAGTTGTGCATACAATGTGGTAGCCAAGGTAATTTGTGATGAGTTAATCCATTTGAAGTTAGGCTTGTATACCTCTAGGAAGTATTTTGATCCCAAGCACAAGATGCAAGGTTTGCTTCCTACAGTTTTTGACAAACATTTCAATTTGTTGGAGTATTTCTGGATGGACTTACAATATAAATATGATTTGACAAGAAGAAATTATGAAAGGTTGCCCATTCCACTCATGATTGAGTATGGGGTGAAGGAGGATATTCCTGACATATTGTCAGATGATGGTGTAACCTTGGATCCCTAATATGATGCTGAAATCATAGGTACTGAAGACTTGGATCCAATGGATTGGGATGTAGAGGAATCCATTAACATAAAATAGATTGCAAGGCCAATCTTGGATAGAAGTATCTAGTGGGTGGTCATGAGAATTAAGGAGGCAAAGGCTCAAACTTCTAAAAAGAGAAAGGTTGTAGCTACCACCCAAGGATACAAAAGGATAAAAAGAAGGATGCCTCCTAAGGAGCCCTTGGAGTTTTTCCCTCCCAACTCTAGAGAGGAGCTTGAACCTGCAATTCCTGCTCAGGATGTTCTTGAATCACATGGAGAGGAGGCCACAAAAAAAATTGGAGGTGAAACCTCAACTCAACCTCTTCTTGCGGAGCATCCAATTGGGGAAATGCCTACTAGAACCCTTCATAAGGAAGTTGAATCCTTGAAAGGGAAGGAGCCTAAAATTGAAATCCATGAAATTGAAATAGATTCTAAGGCTACCCAATCTAATAAGGAGACTAATGTGATTGCATCCCATGCGGAAACTAAGGATGTAGGAATTGAACATGTCCTCACCCCAGAGGATCAGTGGAAATTGTTTGAAGAAGCTATACAAGAAGAAAAGGCCAAATCACAAGCTGAGGCACTTGCTAAGAAGAAATAATCTGAGGCCAAGGCTAGGGAGGAAGAACTAGCAAGGAATCAAAAAGAAAAAGAGGACTTGCTACAATAGCAAAAAGAGCAAGAATTGAAGACCAAAGAGGAGAGAGAAAAATTAACTATGTTGCAAAAGATCCATGAGCTGGAAGAGGATAAATCTCAACAAAGAAGGGAAAGGGAAGCCCTTCAATCTAAATTTAAGGCTGTTGAGGAAGCTCATAGGAGAAAAGAAGAGGAAGAACGCTTAGAAAGAGAGGAGGTTGAAGATCTTGCTAACCATGAACAAAGATCTAAAGAAGCATGTGATAAAGTTAAAGAGCTTGAAAGGAAAATAGATCAAATGTATGAGGAGAGGAGGATAGAAGAAGAACATTCAAAAAATGAATTAGAAGCTAAAAAAGTGTAGGAGAAGAAGGACAAATAAGAAGGCAAAAGACTTGCAAAAGAAGCTACAAAAAGGGAACAACGGGTACAAGAGGTTGATTCTCAACCTAAGACTACCATTCTACAACCTCTTTCTTATGCCACTACTACCTCTTCTTCTACACAAGTGGTCACCACTCCTATTGCTCCAACATGGCTGAAATTAGATATTGAGAGAAAGCAAATAGTTCAACCTCAACCTTTAAATTGGGATGAAATGATGGAGATAGAGAAAGAAAGGCCTAAGAAAAATGTCAGGGTCCTCCATTCCACTAAGCTAACAAATGTAGGTGATATTATTGCTGAATGTGCAATCCCAATGGTGGACAAGGACAAACAAGATATGCAAGTGATTGATTACCAGTTGGGCATTGTCAATTTGGGGAGACCTACAAGGAATCAACAAATGAACCTTATTGACATTGCGGTGTCCTCTACTATATCTAGGATGATTAAGGATAAACAAAGGAAGGATGAACTTAAAGCCCAATTGGATTAGTTACTTAAATTTTTGAAGGATATCTCCACTCTAGTTTCTCAACAAGTTGCTACTCCAGAGACCCCAATCTTACTAAGTAAGAAAGAAGTTGATGATTTGGTACAATTGAGAAATAAAGTTGGGATGCTTTATAGATGGGTTGATCAGCTCAATCAAGAGGTTGGTGAGTTATTGGTTGATGGTTTTAAAGTTCATGAAGGTGCATTGGAGTTGTGGGAAGAGATGAATCAACATGTTGAAGTCCTGGAGAAACAAGATGAAGAGTATAGAGAGCATGTCAAGAAGCTAAAGGAAATCAACAAAGTGCCCAAGCCAACTCTCTTAGAGAAATCAATCCTTGATGAGGATAATGCAGATTTCATTGAGAAGACATTGAGCATAATCAGGTTTAGATCCAAATTCATCTATGAGCATAAAAATGAAGTTCAAGAAGCTAGTAAGGACTTGAATGAACAGATCGATGAGTTGGAGGTGGTGATTGCTATTATGGTTAATGTGGATATCCCTATCAAAGAAGGTCTTCCTCTTGATAAATTGAAGGAGAAATGGAGTAATAGATTTGAGGAAGTGATGCAAAAGGAAGATGATGGTGAAGAATTGTTGTTGGATAGACTCATGGACATTAAAGATGAAGTGAAAGCTACTAGGAGGGAGTTGATCAAGTTGAAAGATATGCAAGAGTTTTCCTCAGAAGAGTTGAAAAGAATCAAGTTTGAATATAATTGGGTAGATGGACCTGATATGGACATTCTTCAACAAGTATTCTCTAGTTATGATGAATACCTTCTTGATCAAGCAACACAAGAATGAGCTGGCAGTAGGACATTATGTTCTTGGTGGACAACTTCCTCTTCTCTCCTATTTTGCAGTGTTATGACATGAGCTTAACTGCAGATCTCATCCAGTAGTTCTATCTCTCTCCTTTGGGCATCATATTTTGGATGATAGGGGGGTATGTGCAGGATCATGGTATGCCAAAAAGTGGCAATATTTGTAGGGTATGTGGTTGATGACTTTTTTTTCACCCAAAATTAATGAAACGAAAAGGGTTTTTAGAGGAGATTCTCAGCTTTCTAAAAATATAAATTATGATTTAATTTGAATTTAATAAATAATTATTATTCATTTTCCATTAGAATTATGACTAAAGTCCTGATCGATAGGCTGATTGAAAAACATCTATAACTTTCAAACGGTATCATATTTTTTGAATTCAAAACATGCGTCACATTCTATGCTTTACATACTATAGGATTAAAAAAAGAAAAATTAAATTGCATGAATTTTTGACCAAGTTAAGGTGGTCAGACAGACGAGTTTTTATATTTTCTAAAATTCATAATAAAAAATTCATAATTAATTATTTACTTGGAAAAAAATTACAAAAAAATATGCATCACATCTGGACATGAGTCTTCTACTTATATATAAAATCTTACAAAAAAATATTATCATTTTATTATGGTTAGGGTAATTGGAATGAGACCTGCTACTTATTTTCCACTGAAATTTAAGTACTACGCATTGAAATTTCAAATTTTCACCAAATAGATTTTATTTATTTTTAAATAAACCTAGTATTTTAGAAACTACATTCAATTTTCTACAAATTATATTCACCACATATTTTTAAATAATATAGATAACTTATTCAAATATTTCGATCAAAGTTTCCTAACACTAATTTTTGGTGCACTTAAGGACACATTTGGCATACCATGATCCTGCATGCGAGGGCCATCAACCATGGAATTGAAGATCAGCTAGTGAAGTCACCTCATGCAATTATGGCTCCTTAATTAGTGGATCTCAATTTTTTATTGAGAGAAATTAGTGCATAACCTCCCTATATGTAATTTTGGGCTCCATTTTGTAAAGGTCGGTTGATTGAAGAAGGATTAGCCACCTGATGAGATAGTAGATAGTATTGTTATAGTCTTAGGATTATATAAGTTTTAAAGCAAGATACTTTGAGAAACTCTATTGTACTTAGATATTTTGACACTTTTAATACAATTTCATGTTATTTTCATGTTTGGATCTCAATGATAATGTTAATGAATTATAATCATCTATATGCTAGTGGATGTTGTGCATAAATGTTTTCTATTTGATGCAAATCAATAGGGGAAACTAGATCTGAGATTATTTCATTGAATTGTCTATGAATGGAATTCATTTGTGTCTATTGATTTGATTTTAGCAATGAGTGGGTGATGTGTTTTTATCTTGAAGTAAAGATTTGATGAATGGTTGTGATTGTTGAATTAGAACTATGAATGAATGCAATGGTGTAGGTTATGCTATGGATTGCATCATGTTATGGTTTTGGTTAGTTGAAGAAAAAACTCATTGTTAAGGTACATGTCTAGATGTGAAGAAGTTTATATTCATGTTTTACTCTTAAGACTCTATTCTATCTTTTTCTATTTATTTATACCCCACAAAATGTAGGTTAATTGATATGATGTAGTTTGTATTCCTTTATACCAGAAAACCCCTTGAATATTATAGTTTCATTGGCCATTGAGTAACAACAACATAGTTGAGAACCAACTACCAAGACCTTGGAAGATAGATTGCTTTATGTTATATTTCTTTTTTAGGAGAAATAGGATAGAGATATTATGTTTAATGTTGTTGTGCTATTGGACCATCAACACGTAGTTCGATCAATCTTTATGTTGTGTGAACAAAGAGAGAACAGACGCAATGTACTCACTCGCACTCACAAGATTTTTTCAATTTTAAAAGCCCTAATTTGAAGTGTGGAGGCAATATTTTAGACAACTTAATATCACCCAAAAGAATTTTAATTCTCAAGATTGTTGTGAAGCGCGAGAGAAGTGCATACGCCTTTTAAATGATATTAATTTGTAAAAAAGATTACAAAACAAGAAAGACACATGTTCATTTTAACTTCACAAGCAATAAATGGATTATTTTTATAGAACCAAATCAAGTGTTTGAAGTTGTTTTGTTCAATTCTTAAAACCCAAAACAAAATCTAGTGAGTTTCTAATGTTCTTTTTAACCTTTTGATTGTTCTTTTTAAAGCCTAAACAAAATGTATTGGAGTCCTAAAACTGAAGATAACAAGATCCTAAAGATGGGATTATAAATGCTCCCAAAGTGTTTAAAAGCACTTGTTACAATGAGTATCAAATGCTTTTTCTTTCACATCCATGCTCCATGATCCTTTAAAACTTGCAATCCAAGCTCCAAATGTTAGATGAAGTCAAGAAACAATAGGATATGAGGGTTAGATAAATGATTAAGCATAGATACCCTAAAACTTAGACCAAGTTACAATGTGATTTGACATTAGGTGAAAATTTGAAAATTTTAACTCTATCAAAGTTAAGAAACACCTGCATCATTGGATAGATTATGAAATTCTACCCAATTTTAAAAAAAGGGTTTGAAAATGACCAAGATACGACCATTTTAAGATTCAGTGGATAAACAAGAAAGCAAAGGCGTCGCCATTTGAAACATAGAGGCATCATCACTATTTGAGTCTAAACAATGACGTTGGAATGACTGTGTTACCATTTAAGGATTAGACCATCACTCTAGCAAAACAAGTGTCGCTCTATGGAAAAATAGAGATCGCATATGCATCGCTATTTCCTCCAACATCGTTGTTTGACCTAGAAAGCCAAAAAAAATGTGTTAATTTTGAGATTTATGCCCTCCCTCTAGCACCAAAATGTGAATGGTAGCTCTAGACCTACTCAAACATAGACAAATAACATAATGTTATTCATCCAACAGATCTAAAACCATCATTCCCCATGCAATTCATTTAAACACCAAGAACAAGAAATAAAAAAAACTAATCAAATGAAAGATACTAAATCTTGTTTAAGACATTCAAACCCTCAATACCATGGGGGAATTGGTGCTACTTTGATGTGGAAAATAGCCCTTTCCCAATTCCTTGCAAGCTTTGATGAGATTTGATGAAGATTGGTGCTCCTTGATGAAATTTAACCATACTTTAGCTAAGATGGATGAAAACTATGAAAACTTGGATGAAGTGTTGATGAACTTGCTCAAAACTTGTAGATAATAACCTTGCATAAAGTTGTGGATCCCAAATCAATAGAAGAGATCTCTATTTATAGAAAATAAGGATGGAGGAATGAAAGATATGAAGAATGTGGGACTAAACATAAGCCAATGGAATTGTGCTACTTGTAAACATGCTAGTGGAGAGAGGTGGAGCACATTTTGATGAATGTGCAAATAAATGCAATTAGGTGGAAATTTGAGATTTGAAAGTTGGTGTTAGCTTAATTAATTAATTATTACACTAGAATAATTTAACTTAGGTCATGCATTAATTTAGTCCTAGTTTACATTTTAATAAATCATTTAATAATGGGGTAATGTCCCCTTCCATGTTTGTAGGGATAAGATTCCTTCTAGATGATGAGTCGTCCTTCTAGAAGTTATCTCTATCTAGTTAGTTAGGGTTCACATGTTGTCACATGTTGTTAGATCAAGACACTTGGCAACATCATATTGCATCTTGCATCTCATTCATGCCTATATATTCAGGGCATTTGTACATTTGTAATCATCTAATATATCATATTCTAGATGAAATAGAAATCTCTATTTGCATGCCCTTAGTTGTAACACTTTCTGTGTGGTTGAATTTCTCTTGGAAAGATCCTTTGAAGTGTGCAACTTCATCGGATGATTCAACATCCATTACTTCAACATGGTATCAAAGCCATTCCATTGAGAGTTCATCCCAGGATCAAGAAAGTTGGGCGAGAGAGATTCATTATAGGCTTGAAGGTTTCCATTGTAGGCTACTTGATTCCACCTTGGGACCAAGCTAATTTATGAAGCAGATAGAGTTAGATCTGAGCTTGCCATTGTCTTTAGAATTCCTCAAAACCCTAGGATCGCCTGTTCAATTATCAAAATTGGATTCATCAACCTGGGAGCCATCAAAGGTATTTTAGGGTTTGCAAAATCAACCGTACTATCCATACAATTTGCAGTAAAAAAATCACTCGAGTCAGTTGTCCTCTGAGGAAAAAAATTTTTAGTCGCAGGCCATTTTCATTTTTTCAAAAAAATCAGGGCTTACATTTCTATTTGTTTGGCAAAAAAAAATTATTTTGGGCTTCTTATATAGTTTGCAAAAAAATACATCTAGAGCGACTACAATTTAAATTGTGGTCAACATCATCCTTTTTCATCCACAAACTATAATCCATCGACATTTTATAACAATTTTTGGGGTTTTGATTTTTTTCATTGGGCATATTATATTTCCAGTTGGCTTGTTTGGAGTTTTGCATAATATTATATATATATATATAATATAATTGACATTCAATATTTTTTGAATTGTTGTTAAGAAATATTCAAAAAATATATATTCTTTGCGTTGGTTACATTAATAATCTACACATCGTATGGTTGAGGGGCCCATCGCTATGTCACCATCATTGTACGCCACCCACATTCATTGGGCTTGTGCCCCATCCAACGTGCCTCCCTCCCGACCATCTATTCATCACCATGCTTTATATGTGCCAATTTGGTGGTGCACCTGGAATATTCTTCCCGGCCGATTGCTCTGCTATGTTGGTAGTTGGCCTGGCCCCATTATATCCAAGCGGGGATTCTATCCATTGACCTAAGAAATTGCTTGTTGATGGAGGTTACCTATTTTTTTCTAGCCCACACCAAGGTCCGCATCAACGTGAGTGCCTAAGCCCAAAGGGCTAGTTTTGCTCCCCCATTGCTTTGTTGAGTGCACTAATATAGGCCCTTTTTTTGTTTTATCATAACTTTCACCCAGGATATCAAAATTTGGCAAACGATATACCATCCAAAAAGGAATTTCATGTACTTTCTCATGGTGACATCAATTCTATGAAATTTTTCTTGCAGAAAATTCTACAACCAACTAAAGACAAAACCCTAATCTAGACACAGGCTCATATCTTGCAACCGTTCATATTTGGTGATTCCTTAACATCAAGAAGGTGATTTAGAATTTTTTTTATTTAATCCATTCAATTTGATCAATTTTAGCTCCAGGTACTCTTGCATTGGTTTTGTTCAATTTGGTGCATTTCTTCAATAACTTGGATATCCTTAAGCTTGGGAAAATAATATTTTGATTTAGGAGTAGCATCCATGGAGTTACTACATCATCCCTTGAGAAGTATTCATTTGTTGTTGAAGGTCAGTATCTTTGTGTTTTGGTAGAGATTTGACTAACTACATGGGGCTTGCAAAATCCTCCTTCTCTAAAGTTATATTTGCATAAGGGAAACTATAAACAATGGAGGGATGGAATCATTCACCATGTCCAATCACTTGAATTATTTCCACATTTGTATGGTATAGTTCCCCATCCAAGTGAAGGTATTCATGAACTTGATCAAAGTTGTAGTAGATACACTATCTTAGAGATCATTTCAATGCAAGTTGATTGTGATGTTTTGAGTTATATTGATCATTATGATTGTCCTCACATCCTTTAGACTAAGATTTGGGAGCTATATGGAATTCGGATACTCCACTATTCCACGATGGTGTGGTTTTAGAATGTCAGAACACTCATGCTCCAAGGTACCCCATATTGATATTGTTATGTAGAAGGTTGATTGCCTTGAATCTTTCAAAGAGGTTGACAAGGTTTCTTCATGTGTTCCTTATTCTCCATCAGAGACTATTGGTATCCCTTCACATTCAGTGATTCCTTGTCCAGAGTCATTGATTGAGGCTTCCATCATCTCTATCCATCAGGACACATTTAGTTTTCTAGACTTGACATCACAGGATGGCTTCATTTCAAGGATTGCTGACTTGGCTATTTCTACAGGTTTGGAGAAAATTCTTGAGGGTATATCTCTCCTCTATTCAGATTCCACTTTGGAGAGTTCTCTTGATTCTCCTCATTCCTTTGTCTCAACCTTGATTGGGGATCCTGAGACTATCTTGGAGTCACTTGTTTTCTCTTCAGAGATTTCATGTATGATACTTCTTCCCTCTCATTCCATTCAGGAGTTGGAGTTTCTTCAACATCTACCATTGGATTTGCTTCTTCCTAGTGGGAGACATGTGGTTTGGACACCTTTGTTGCTTTGAACAATTCCTATCTACCATGGCCTGAAGCATCCCTACACTTTGGAGTTGGTTTTATTTTGCTAAAAGGGAGACAAGTTGTTTTTGACATTGGATCTTGTTTTGTCTTGGAACACTTACCATTTTTTAGGGTGATCATATCTTCTGGGGGGGCTATATGGTCTCTCTATTTCCCTCATATGGGGGGATATTGATTGTATTGTATCCAAGTGACAGATGGTGTCCTTGGGGGGTATTTGGGAGTCCTCCATCCTTCCCATCCTTTCTCACTTTTCTACATTTTCATCTCCTTTTTTGGAGAGGGGTTTTGTTCCCACTAGGTTTTCCCCTTTTCTCCAGTTGTGGGAGATTTTCTGCATCTTCATCATGTAAATGGGTACCTAACATGGCCTCGTAGCTATGAACCATCATCTTTTCATAATCATGGCATTTCCTCCCTAAGTTGCACTTATGGGGGTTGTTAGTGTAATTAATTATTTATTACACTAGCATAAGTTAACTTAGGTCATATATCATTTAGTCCTAGGTTACATTTTAATAAATCATTTAATAATGGGGTAATGTCCCCTTCCATGTTTGTAGGGATAAGATTCCTTCTTGATGATGAGTTGTCCTTCTAGAAGTTATCTCTATCTAGTTAGTTAGGGTTCATGTTGTCACATGTTGTTAGATCAAGACCTTAGCAACATCATGTGCATCTTGTATCTCATTCATGCCTATATATTCAAGGAATTTGTACATTTTTAATCATCTAATATCTCATATTCTAGATCAATAGAAATCTCTATTTGCATGCCCTTAGTTGCAACACTTTCTGTGTAGTTGAATTTCTCTTGGCAAGATCCTTTGAAGTGTGCACAACTTCATTGGGTGATTCAAAATTCATTATTTCAACAGTTGGCTTGTGGAGGAAGATATGAAAGGTGAGTTAGTGCCACTTGGATCAAGAAAAAGGACATGTAAGAGGCTTAAATGCCATGTTGGAGGACAAGTCCTTTTAGGAGGGAGATTTCAAATTGGAGCAATTATATTCCAAAGAGATGCATTTTTGAATGAAAATAGAAGAATTTATAAATCAATTAAATTGATTTGCTTGTGCAAGTTGCAAAATCTAGAGGATTTAATGGATTAGTGTTAGAGTTAATTATGATTTAATTAACTTAGATGGAGATTATTTTGATTTGACATTTGACTTAGATTTTTTGATTTATTTAAATCAAATGGGAGGAATAATGAATATTAGATTTAATTAAATAAAGTTTAATTTATTTAATTAAAATGGGTGATGTTAGATTTAATCAAATAAAGGTTAATTTATTCAATTAAAGGAATAAATATGATTTAATCAAATAAAATGATTTATTTAATTAAGAGAGGAGCATTATGACTAATTAAACAAAATAATTTATTTAATTAACAAAAGATGATGACTTGATCAAATAAAGTTTATTTATTTAATTAACAGAGGAATTATGATGGATTTAATCAAATAAAGATTATTCGATTAAATAGTTAGCAGAGAGATGATTTAGGTAGAATTGGTGTTAGTAAATCAGGATCAGGTGCACGAGATCAATCAATATAATTTGAACGTCTACATCTACAAAATAATTTATTAATAATTAAATTATAATTAAAATAAGAATTAAAGAATTTATATACAATACCTAAAACTAATGAATATCATTAAAAAGATCATTAAAGAAGAAAAATAATTAATTTGATTCATTTGAATAAAAACTTAATGTTGATTATAAAACTCTAGAAACTTGATTATAAAATTCTAGAAGGTTGTATGAATATTAGATCACATATAAATCTAAAGAAATAATAAAACATCATCATCTAAAAATATTAATTATAAAAACTAACTAATAATATTACCTCTTGTCATAGAAATTTAAAATTTAAACAAAAGAAACATTATGATTCTATTCAAATTCATTAAAATCTTTAAAATGCTTTTCAATCCATAACATTATAATTTTTTGTGCAAAAATAAATAAAAATAAAATCATTGTGCCAGATATTGGCTTTATTAATATTTGTCCAAGTTATTTTAGGTTCTTCTGAAGATCTTTGATATTGAGAGGAGGATCAAGGTGAACCACAAGAGTCATTGCAATGGTTTTGTTTGTGACGAATCCTTTGTGTAGAGAAAATTTGTAATTTACTTTTCAATTTTTTTACACAACCATAAGTTAATTATATTGTGAGCCCCTTTAAAAATTCAATAATAAAGAACCCAAAAAGATTATAAAACACCCATTAGAAGAGATTCCCCAAGGTTGATAACAAGTGTGTTGGGTATAGGAGCAACGAAGATCCAATGCCCATCTCTTTTCTAAACTTGCAAACCATCACAGATATTATCTTGAACAAGAATAGTAATTGCACCACGGTCTATGTGTACATGAGTGCCCAAAACTTTATCTGATTCTAGGCATGCAGGATAGTAATTTACTTTATAGAAAATATTGTACTCTTTAAATTCTTTTTCTAGACCATCAAAGGGCATGCCCAAATCCTCAGATATTATCCTTAGCAAGTGCTTCATAAGTTTGCTACACTCCTTTCCAAACCCATCTATTATATCTCTACAATGGAAAATCAAATGTGTAGATCCAATTTTTTTTACATAAGTTCCCAACTAAACATAAAATAAATGTAAAGAAATAATTCAAAGGAAGATTAAGAATAAATCTAATCTCTTCAATAACTTATATTCTGTGGGTGTTGAAGGCCAAAGATGACGAGATTTGAGGGAATGAGGAGCAAGGAAGGCATAGAGGGAATCCATCCAATCAGTATGATATCCTTTGAATCCCTCTATATGCCCATAACCAACAATATGATCTATTTTACCATCTTCCAATGCCCATTTCATTTTTTCTTCTACTAGAAGCTCAAAGAAATGTCTTGCTACTCTCCTTGCACTCTCAACCACATATGCAGGAATACCACGATTCACCACTTGTCATCACAGACATAGATTATAACATAGAATTTCATTACTACAACAAAGTTAAAGATACTTATTACTATTACGTATTATGCTTATCACCTAAAAGAATCCCCATTCCTGGCAGACAACAAAAATTTTGTGCTTCATTTGTTGGTTAGTGTGACTCATATTAGCTAAGGGAAACTCCTCCAAAATACCATCTTCAGACACAAGCCTATCTTTTCCTTAACTCTAAAGATAAGATCAATTCTAGTGACAACTTACACTAACTTGAAAGATTTCCTCTTAGGATATAAGTGGACTTAACATGTAAATAGGACCTAGATAGGTAAAATACCTATTTATACCAACAATGATCTCATATTCCATCTTCTTTAGCAACATCCAACTAGATCTAGACATTTATTATCATTGTAAACATTTCTTATAAAACTAAATGATACTAAAATAATTAAAATAACAAACAAAATAATTAATTCAAGTATTAAAGAATTTATATTGAATATCGAAAACTAACTAATACAAAAATAATTAAACAAGAATAATACTTAATTTGATTGATTTGAGTAAAATATTAAGATTAATTCTAAAATTCTAGAAATTGATATGAAAAATGGAACATCTAGCCAAATATTATATATAAAATAATATGAATCACTTTTTTATCGAAACAAATACCTTAAAACCCAAGAAATAATAAACCAACATCATTTAAAATTATTATTATAAAAACAAAAAAGAAATTGAATATCACAAAGCTTATTAATACAACCTTATATCATAGAAAGTTAAAAATTAAACATGCATGAAACATTATAATTCTATTCAAATCCATTAAAATTTAAAAAACATTTCTAAATAAGCACCTAACAATTACTTCAAAATAATCAAATCCATAACATTATTAAACTATTTGCAACAAATAAAATATAAACCACCACTTATTATCTTTTTTCTTAGGATCACTTCTTATCTTTGTTCTTGTGTACTTAATTCACTAATTTAATCTATCTTAATATTACCTATAACAACACTATTTATTTTGAGGTTCTTATAAAATAATATCATATATCAAATGTCATGATCAACCCCTTATTTAACATCCAAATTAACTTTTGATTTAATCTCATACATAATCAAAGTCTACCCACCATTTCATTAGCTCCATGGTGTTCAAAACACATTATAGGATTCATTATTCATTACTAAACTCAAAACACATTTACTATTAATATTCACTTAAATCGACATCTCACTATTATAAAACCAATTACCAATTCTCAATGCCTCAATAAAGGTTAGAGATTTCATCTAATCTAAGATATTTAATTCATTAGTTTTTATATATAAAAAAATAAATTAATTATCTATCAAATGGAATCTAAAAGTGTGATAAGACATTTATAAACATTGAATATGTATACTTAATCACAACTAACCTAGTTACATTCATAATTATAATGAAATTCATTTTTGAAATAAAATTAATGGCATTGAGAAGATCCACATGTTAATTAATGAGTTTTTTTTTGTTCTATATAAGCTAGTTAAATAAACCACAAACTAAAATATATAGAATTAAATATTCAATTCCAACATATATAACTAAAACTAGAATATAAAACCCGAGTCTTCAAACTTATAGTTGAAATAATACTAACATAAATAATTTATGTGACACCCTAAAA
>VDFB02164117.1:0-22067 GCA_007258455.2 Sequoia sempervirens
CTAACCTTATAGAAATACTTTTGCTTATGCTCACCAAAGAAATAAAAAAGACGTTACCATTTGGTATAAGTTGTATTACCTTATGAATTTCAATGAAATGAGATGACTTCATCCTCTTGAGCAACATGAACAAGGTCTTCTTCACAATAAAAATCGCTAGTTGATATTTTCAACACAACTTGCCACAAGACTACTACAATGTGAATCATTTCATGAATTTCACCGAGTTGGTTACTGTCCTTTTATTTTTCTCACCGTTTCGAAACCTTCGTAATGACAATCTTGAATAGCAACATCACAAAATTGCAAATCCATATCATTAATAAAACCTTCCATGAGCATAGGGTCATCATTTTGAAAAGACATTTCTTCCCTCTTGGTTGCAATTATACCAAAGAATTGTTTATCTGATAATGACATAAGAGAAGGTGAAAGCAACAAATTTGCATCTTGAGTTTTATCTAGTAAAGTCTCTACCACAATTGATGAAGGATAAAGCTTGAGTTCATCTCCATAAATAAATTCATCATCTGAGACTTCCAAACACCAGCTAGGGATGAAGACATCATGAGGTTATAAATATAATTGAACCTCACCCAAGTAAGTGTTTTCTATTTGTCATTCTTGAAACATCCCAAACTCCTTAATTTTGTTCTTTCTAGTCTAATCTAGAGAAATCGGTTTGGTACAAGTTGTATCTTCACTTTAGGTGAAGACAAGATTTTTTATTTATCATTTTCCCATGATATACTTGTACTCCCCACTAAACTACTTTCATGAATGATGTTTCTACTTCCCTTAGTGCTATCACCGTGATATGTGTGATAATCTCGAATATGATGATTCAAAATTTCCACTAGTTTTGGTTACAACATCTTATGGACACCTTCTTTAATAAAAAAGCATAGGATCATCTTTCTCTAACATAAATTTTGTCTTTGATGTAATTAACTAAAAAAAATTATCTTTTAAAGATTGCAAGAAAGAGGAAGATGATAATTATATACCTTTAATTTCATCAATAGGGCTTCTTTCCTCTAAGATTGGTGTCGAAATGAAATGAAACTAATTCCCAAATTTAAAACACAATGATTTAAATTGTTTCCGCAGATTAATTCCAAAACTTTTATGCACAAATTTTAATATTATATTTAAAGCTCAAGTAAGGACTTTGAAATTAAATGCATATCATAAATTGATCAACAATTTCACTCAAATACATTCAATCATGTCATAAATAAATTATTAATTGAATAAACTCAAAGATTTAAACACTTTATTGCTCAGACAATTTATTAAGATTTGATACTTATCTTTGGAAATGTGCAGAAGAAATCTTCAACTATTGCTGGAATGGTCCTTGGTTCAGCCTCTTCCGCCTGTGAGCAGTCTGGGAGGAAAGCAGACTTTGCTGCTCTACACGAGTGCTGGTTCCACCGGAACAATGCTCAACACTCGTGCCACAAAACCATGCCCTGGCCAGGACCGTCCTGAGTGCACGCACTTGTACCCCAGGTTGGACACCCACTGTAGGAGTGCCCCTTCTCCGTCCTACTCACAGCCTGCTAACCTTGAAACCCTATTCCCGCAATGTGCTCCACTTGATTTTTCCTCTTTTTTTCATGTCTGTCCTTTTCCAAGTTTCACACGAATGATTTATATATCTTTTAAGGGGTGGTTTCCAAATTCATCACACCCTTTCACAAAGGTTTCCTTTTTAACAATTATTTAAATAAATAATTAGGCTTCCCCTTTTAAAGAATGTTTATGCAATATTCTTTAATCTCTCTTTTTACCAAAGGATTATAATATCCTTTATTTTTCTCCCCCTTTTTAATTATAAAGGGTTATTTAATAGATTTATTTTCTCTTGGGGAAAAAGTCTCATAACGAGGAAAAGAAATATCTTCACATAGAAAATCTTCATCTGAATTCTCTTCTACCAATTATATTTTATTGTTCCTTTGAATATTCCCTCGTGACTGTTAAGTGACAATTCATAACTTGTAAAATGATCTATTAAAACCCCCTCCCTTGATGGCTTCTTGAATGTCTTGGGCAATTAGGGGAATTGGTCAATAACATTATAGGAAGTTGGCCACTTTGAAGAGTTTGAAGAGATTATGAATGCAAACTAGGGATTTTCTAAGGTTTTCAATTTTCAAAATTTAGCACGAAAAATCTTTTATTTACAGTTAAATGAAATAAACCTCAATTTCTTTGTAAATGACTACTTGCAATTTCACCCTTTAATTTCACTTTTTTTTTATCAAAAACATCAAATGATTGCTTAGAAATGCCATGGGAAAAAAATTGACTAACTACAACATATTCTACTAAATTGGAAATAGTAGAGTCCTATTTTTTGAGAAAATGGCAACAATATCTTCAAAATCTCTAAATGATTTAGTCACATTTCACCAAACTCAAATATTTATGTAGTTACCAACTTGTATGAATGTTTTTCACAAAGTATGATTTATTGATTTGTAAGACTATGGCTTCATTGAATGACTCAGTAAAGAGTGGATAGCTCACACACTCTATAGCTTTAATTTTGTGTCTCTCTTGGTTAACTTCTTTGAACCTATTTCAAATTGGACTATTGATCAATCTACAGAGGATAGATTGACAGTTGTATCACATTTTCATGAGCAGGGGTTTAACTTTCATTGTCACTCATCAATGCAAAGGTGTCATGCAATGAAATTGGAAATTGTCACGTATTATTCTCCAACAATAGAAACTTGTCTTCACCATTATCTATTGCTATAAATGGGATAGTCAAGGCACTTGGAGTCAGACAATATGATTTAGACAAGTGGTGCTTTGTTCATTTATATTTCCATTGTGGAGGAAGCATGTAGTTCTATATAGGACCATTGCATATCAGTGAGTGAAAATTTCTTTTAGAATAACACTCAACATTATGTGATGCAATGAAAACAGGCCAATTCATATCATACTTTTGGAAATGATATGCATAAGGGGCCAATATTTTGTTCATGCTCAGAGCATGACAAGGATCTAAGGTGGATGCATGTGGGCAAGGGAGCAATGAATGGGAAAACACATGGACAAATAACATAGGAAAAATCAAGCTTAGCAAATGGTAGGGTCCATTTGTAGGCTTCTCACGCATTGGAAAATGATTATTTTAATCACAAAAGCACTCTCCAATGTGAGATTAATGTGATTGCAATAGAAAAATTTACATGTGTATTTAGTTAGATGTAAGGAAAGGTGGGGTCAATGGATTGGTAGAAAATAACTTTGGGAAAATGTAGAATACCCACATGCATGTATTTGGAATGTAAATGGGGATTACAATAGACCACGTGGGCATCATTGAACAAGTAGAAAACTTACACAACACCACATCCTAATAGACAACAAAGAAACTATTGATCAATAAAGCACTGCCAATAATTGTAGCTACTATCAATTCAAGGCACTTACTGATACAAAAGAGTGTAGTGATGGGATTAGTCACCTCATGATAGCATATACACAAAATGACAACTTAAGTGAGTGTGATTAGGGATATGGAGCCATCGGTAAAACATAACAGAGACAATGAAGGATGACACTTTATAAGTGGTTTAAGAGTTGCACCTTAGCTTAATAACATCATGCAAGTGTTGGCAGGTAGGGGCATCAATACAAAATCACTGCTGTTACAGAGTGGTGGACAGAACAGGGAAAACAAACAGAGCACAGAGACAGTAGAATGTATAACACACAAAAATAGATTTATATATATTCCTTTTTGTTTTCCAAAATTACAAAACCATAGAGTGCTTGCTCTGTTTTACATTACAAAGATAAAACACGTATAGTTTGGACTATTGTCCAATACTTAGTGTTATCCATGCACCTAATCTGGAGCTGATTACTATTTTGTAGCTTCCTGTTGTTCATCTGTTGCGTCTGCTAAACATTCCTTTCTGTTCACTGTTGTTGTCTCCTTGTTCTCAGCTGAACATTCTTCTTTTGTTGTTGCAAGGTCTTCTTCCAATCCCAAAAATTGACTTCAAAAACCTATGGTTACATTCCTTTTTGTCTTGTCTTGTTTGCAAGCTCAAAAATGAGCACTTGATTTCAAATTCAAAATTACCTACCATATTTATTGTTGGTAGGTCAACAACTACAAGTTTATGTGGGGACAGGGGAGATAGGTTTGATGACTGCAGATTAATAAATTCTAATACCCCCCCTTAATCTGAAGTCAGATGCCAATTTGCAATTCACTTTTGGAGTTTACCTATGAAGTTGTCTCCTTTCTAGGGCTGCACACTTCCAATGTTGTCTAAAATGCCAAGCCTATCTCTTAGGCATTCAAAACTATCTTTTGGTAATGCCTTGGTGAAGATGTCAGTGAGCTATTGCTCGGACATACAATATTGTAATTCAATCTCACCATGTTCTACCAACTCCCTTATGAAGCGATAACGGATCTCAATGTGCTTACTTATCCATGGAAGACTGGACTCTTTGTTAGGGCTATTGAAGAAACATTGTCACAATGTATGAATGTACTGTCCTCTTGTTGCTCCTTCAAATCTGCAAGGGTCCTCCTCAACCAAATAGCCTGACATACTGCTGCAATATACTCAACTTCTGTTGTAGAAAGAGAGATAATGAGCTGCTTCTTGGATGCCCATGAGATTGCACCCAAACCCATGTGGAACACATATCCCGATGTGCTCTTTCTATCATCCACATTACCTACCCAATCACTATATGTGAAACCAGCCAACTTAAACTCATTAGATGCAGCATACAAAATGCCATAACCCGTTGTTCCATTCACATATCTCAAATTCCCCTTTCCTACTTGCCAATGTGTGTCTTTAGGTTTCTCCATGAACCTAAAAATCAGGCTTACTACATACATCAAATTAGTCCTAGTGGATGTCAAATACATCAAACTTCCAACCATGCTTTTATAGAGGGTTGGGTTCACTTCATTGCCAATGTCCTCTTTGCTTAGTTTCAAACCTGTTGTTGTTGTTGTTGGGCCAAGTTTGATGTTCTCCATTTTAAACTTCCTCAATCTGTTTGGCATAGTTATTTTGCAAAATAAATATGCCATGCTCTGTTTGTTGAACTTTAATACCAAGAAAGTATTTCAACAAACCTAAATATGTCATCTCAAACTCATTCTTCATTGCCTCTTTGAAATTAGCAATAAAGTTGTCACTATTTCCAGTAAAAATCATATCATCTACATACAAAACAACAATTAAAATATCACCTTGAATTGCTTTGATGTAGAGTGTGGGCTCACTATTGCTTTTGCTAAAGCCATTGCTCATTAAATATGAGTCTATCCTACTATACCATGCCCTCAGAGCTTGTTTCAGCCCATAGAGAAATTTCAAGAGTCTATATACCTTGACCTCTTTCCCTAAGACTTCATAGCTAGGTGGTTGCTCCACATAGACTTCCTCTTTCAACAATCCATTCAAGAAGGTTGACTTCACGTCCATTTGAAACACCTTCCAATTATGTTGGGTTGTTATTGCTATGACTGTCTGAACTCTTTCTAGCCTTGTAACTAGTGCATATGTCTCATCATAATCTTTTCCAAACTGTTGTTTGTATCCTTTAACAACTAGCCTTGCCTTGTGCCTTTCAATCTTACCTTTAGCAGTACACTTGGTCTTATAGACCCACTTAACTCCAATCACTTGTTTACCTTTGGGTAAATTTGTTAGTTGTCATGTTTCATTCCTCTCTATAACATCCATCTCTTCATCCATGGCTTTATACCACTTCTCTTCTTTCACAACTTCCTCAAAGTGTGTTGGATCGCTATAGGAAAATAATGCAAAATCCAAATTCTCATCAACATCAACATACCTTGTGTTGTCATAAATCTCCCTCACACTCCTTGTCTTTCATGACATTAATGATGCAAGTGTAGGGTCTAAATTACCTTTATAACTACTACTATTTTGACCTCTAGAGTTTTTGTACTATTGACTGTCGGAACTACTGCTCTGTTGTATTTTGGAGTTGTTACTTTGTTGTCCATGTCTAAAGCTGTTGTTTTGTTGAACAACTCCAAAACTGCTATTTTGTTGAAAACCTTTAAAGCTACTATTTTCCAATTCTCTACGGTAGTTTCTTCCTAAGTTGTTGCTCTCTTAAGATCCTCCTAATTTGATATCCTACGAAGCTTCTTCATCATCAAGGGGTATTGCGATTGAAATACTCGTGGTGCTATCCACCGTTCCATCTCATGCTTCATTGTCAATGAACTCAACGTCCCTACTAATCACAACCTTTTTGGTGATGGAATTGTACAACTTGTAGGCTTTTGACTCTTCACTATAGCCTATGAAAATACATTTTTCACCTTTGTCATCAAATTTTTTCCTCTTCTCTTTTGGCACGAATGCATATGTCACACACCCAAAAATTCTTAGATGTTCAACACTCCACTTGTTGTTTGTCTAGGCCTCTTGTGCAATCCTATCATGAACAACCTTTGTAGGGCACCTATTCAATAGGTAAATTGTTGTTGCTATAGCTTCACCCCAAAAAACATGTGACACTCCTCTTGCTTTCAACATACTTGTTTCCATCTCTTGAATGGTTTTGTTTTTCCTTTCAACTACACCATTTTTTTGTGGAGTATACCTAGTTGTGAATTGTTTGTCAATGCCTTCACTCTTACAAAAATTCATAAATTCTTTGGAGATATACTCTCCCCCTCTATCCGCTCTTAGGTCTTTGATATAGTGGTTGATTTTCTTTTCAGCTGATGCCTTAAACCACTTAAACTTCTCAAAGGCTTCCGCTTTGTTTTTCAAGAAATACACCCATAGTTTTTTGTTATAATCATCTATGAATGTCATGAAATAAGTGTTTCCACTTAAGGTGGGGGTTTTCATGGGTCCACATAAATCTAAGTGCACTAACTCAAGTGGTGTTTTTGCTCTCTTAGAATACTCTGATTGAAAGGGCTTCCTATGTTTTTTTCCTAAAATGCATGCTTCACATTTGCTATCGGGTTCTACAATGGATGGTAACCCTCTAACCATACCTTTTCTAGACAATAAACTCAAATTAGAAAAGCTTAAGTTCCCATACCTAAAATGTCAAAGTTTGGATGGGCCTTTGATGACTATTCTGATCCTGTTGTTTTACTGCCGATTGTTGTTCTATTGTGAGTGTTAGAGAAAAAAAAAATTGTTGTCCTTTTGCTATGAGCGCCTAAGATATTATCTGCATCCTAAGAGGAAACATTTTGTTTCTTGTCATTTGCACTGTTTCAATCACTTTCTTGTTGCCCCCTTTGTCAAATATCATACACTCCATTCTCCATCAAGATTTTTTAACTGTTTTGGACCATTTGTCCAATGCTCAATAGGTTACGCTTTATGTTGGGGGCATAATAGACATCTTGGATCTTCCTCCTTTCACCCATTTGTGGTTTGGATGTTAACTACACCTTTTCCCATGAAAATAACATTCTCATTGTTTCCCATTTTAATTTCAGTTGTTATGTTGCTATTTATGGAGGCAAATTTTTTTTTATTACCACTCATGTGATTGCTACAACCATTGTCTAAGTACCATACTTCATCACTGTTGCACTCAGCAAGGTTGCAAACAATAAAAAACATTTGATTGCTTCTCATTTTCAGCCTTGTTCTTATTTTCTACATTAGCATTTTGACTACCATGGTCATTTTTTTTCTTCCTACACTCACTAGCATAATGACAGAGCTTGTGAGAGTAATAAAATTGAACATTACATTTGTCATACCTCTAATTTGAATTGTTGTTCTTCTTGTCTTGGTAGGTTGGCTGTGAGCTACTTGGCTCCTCTCGACTGTCTGAAACTCCTCTTCCAGAATTGCTTCTTCCTCTACCTCTTTAACCTCAGCATCTGTTGTTTCTTCCTCTCCCCTGACCTCTTGCATTGGTTCGAGCCTTGAAGGCTTGCTCTAGGGAAGAGCAGATCTATTCAACCGTTGCTCATGGGTTTGTAGTGAACCCATAAACTCATCTACAATAGTTTTGGACAAGTCCTGGGACTCTTCAATGACAATGACTATAGGATAACACCTAGAAGGAAAACTTCTTAGTATTATCTCAATAATCCTTTGTTCATCCATTGTTTCCCATTAATTCTTAGCCGATTTATCAAAGTGGAAACCTTAGTGTGAAAATCTGAAATGGACTCACCAACTTTCATTTGTAGGGTCTCAAAATCTCTTCTTAGCAGCTGCAACTTTACCAATCTCACTTTATCAGTCCCCTAATAATTGTTTTGCAATATTTCCCATGCTTGTTTTGAATAGTTTGTTGCTACAATACGTGGGAAAATAGCCTCTGTCAAGGCTAATTCAATCAAACTGAGGGATTTTTCATCCTTCATTCGAGTTTCTTTCAACTAATTCTTTTATGCATTTGATAGGGCAGCATAGGCAGTTGGGTCTATAATATCAATGAACCCATTAATGACCAACTCCCATAGGTCATTTTCAACCAAGATAGTTTTTATTTTCTTAGCCCAAATGTCATAGTTCTGCCCATCAAAATTTGGTGGTTGTTGCCAACATTTGTTGTCACCTCTTGCCATTCTTCTCAAACTTAAGAAGATTGATTAATGCCTAGATAACCTAGGGATTTTCTGAACACATCCACAAATAACAAACTGCCTAGAACAACAGGGCTCTGATACCACTTGTTGGCAGGTAGGGAAGCAATACAAAATCACTGTTGTTACAGAGTGATGGAAAGAATAGAGAAAACAAAGCAGAGAGACAAAAAAATCTATCACACAAAAATAGATTTATATATATTCCTTTTTGTTTTCCAAAATTACAAAACCATAGAGTACTTGCTTTGTTTTACACTACAAAAATAAAACACATACAATTTGGACAGTTGTCCAATACTTGGCACTATTCATGCACCCAATCTGGAGCTGATTGTTATTCTATAGCTTCTTGATGTTCGTCTACTAAATCTGCTAAACATTCCTTTTTGTTCACTGTTGTTGTTTCCTTGTTCTCAGCTGAACATTCTTCTTTTGCTGCGATAGGGTCTTCTTCCAACCCCAAAAATTGACTCCAAAAACCTACGCTTACATTCCTTTTTGTCTTGTCTTGTTTGCAAGCTCAAAAATGAGTGCTTGATTTCAAATTCAAAATTGCCTACCATATTTATTGTTGGCAGGTTAATAGATGCAAGTTTACGTGGGGGCAAGGGAGACAGGTCTATTGACTGCAAATCAATAAATTCCAACAATAAGCCTCAAGTCTAGAAAAATAATTATAAGTAAAGATACTATATTTAATCAATGTAATGATCATATGAAAAGAAGGATACATCCAACATGACCTATCAATAACATATTGCTCATCTTGAAATGGTGTTTCAAATTTTGAAGGAGAACATGTTGTTTCTAATCTTAAGAAGTGTGAATACCTTGTTGGCATATCATTGTCATGTTGTGGGAAATATTAAAGCAATATTGAATTAGCTAATGCCTAACATTGTTTTAGAAATAAGAAGTTTTGTTGGAGAAACACTAAGACCTCCATAACTTTATCAAATTATTTTCTTGTATGGTTGCTCCATTGCATGTGATCATCGAGATTAGTAAAAAGTCACTCAAGAACAAAATAACAATGTGCTTTTGATACTTGTTTTGATCGGCTTGTTCTAGCTTTTCCTTATGTTTTCCTTGCTTTTTATGTGTTTGTTGTTCCTTTTAATTTCCTAGGACTATTTGGTTAGTATCTTTAAGGTTTGGTGGAATACCACCTAGAACACTATGGATCTTATAAATGGTTCGCGTAGTTTAAACTCTACTAGTAGTTATTTTGTGTTTTTGATTAATATGGTCTGGATTGTTGCTATGATGTTTAATCTGGGCCTGCATGCCAGTATACTTCTATTTTTTGGTTTGGTTGGTGGTTTTGTTTCCCACCTTGGTTCCCTTTTTTGATCTGCTTTGTTCTTTGGGATCAAGGCCCTTCCCTGCTTATATTATCAAAAATAATGTGTTTTTGAATAAATTAAGCACAAGATTAACACAACACCAATTATAGCACCCCCCATTTCACCTCCCTTTCCCCCTCTCTCCCCCTCTCCCCCCCATTCCCCCCCACTAAACGTACAACAACTATTTGAATTAGAAACTAATGCAAGTGATTATGCCATGGCTGTGACCTTGCTACAAGGATGTAGGATCATTTACTATCATTCAAAAAATTATTCAAAGTGGGTTTTCTTAACTACAATGCATAAAAAATTGAGCTTGTCATGGTAATTTTTGAAATGATAAATTATCAAATAATGATGTTTTAAAATTTAAGAATTTTTTTTTTTTGATAAGTTAACGTGGCACTCTGGGGCCACACCCATATATTAAGAACAAAAAATTACATCAAGGATCTCTTGACAAATTTGATAGGATAGTATATCCTTATGTAGAGCCACATACATACAAAAATGACTTGGCCCCAACCTATTTCATCTACTATCTCCTATAACCCTACATTTGTTGCTAGTAATTCATTATAGAGCCATAATATTAACAAAATTGGCTCAAACTTACAGTATTATAATACACTATCAACTTGATTTATTCATTACCTTCCACAACCCTGTCCTTGCCTTCCTACACTAGCACAAATGCCCAATTCACTTCTCCCATAGTGCCCCCTGCACACAGTCCTTCAAAAAGTTGATTCCTAGCCTCGCCTGATTCCTCCTTGTCATGAATGTTCATGTTCAAACCCCAGATAACAAGTTGTTAGAGTGGTATGTCATCAATAGAGCACCCTTTTAATGTGAGGTGACCATTGGGAAAGAGCCCTTGCCCAAGAATGACATAGTTAGGTAGCCCTTCATGCCACCGCATCCAAATGAGCTTCCTCATTAAATCCTCCACCATCTCCTCTAGTTCTCCTGTATCCAAGAGCATGGTGCGGAACATGGATGCTATGTCCATGTTGGTGTGGTAGCGGCCATTGTTGCTCAGGTATTCATCCCCCAACACCATTCTAATTGTGTGCATCACCACGCCTGCCCTTTTCTTAAAAACCTCCATCATCTACTCTGACACATCACCATAGAAGGCCATTTGCATTTTCCTGGCAACCATGCAAATGTATGTGTCCATCTTATTGTTTTTTGTTACAATGCAACTACCTCCAGATGTGATAATAAAGCCTTGATGCCATTATTATTTGACGTTGATGTTGTCCTTCCTCATCCGACATGAAGTGTGATGATGCTCACACCTCATGCTAGGAGATCACGATTGCATTAAACGATATCATCCCTCGTATTGGCAGTAGAAGGTGTGCCAATTTGTCATCGATTTGATGTCAGCTATCCCCAAATTCATGTCAACCATTGTTTTAGCCACCTCATTTTCCAAGTCATTTCCTTCACGTAAACATGAGTGATAATAGTTTCTTTAAACCAATGTATCACCTCCTTTAAACCAATGTATCACCTCCTTTATTCTCACCAGCCACTTTTGTAATTTCTAGTTTGGTGTTTGACCCGACCTTATTACATTCACCACTATCTAAGAGTCCCCTTCTAAGTGCACTTTGTCCACTTTAAGTTCTCTGCCTATTGTTAGACCTAGTAGAGCTACCTAGAATTCCATGTCATTATTTGTTGTGTTTCCAATCTTCTTTCCTACCAACCTTAATACTCTTCCTTTGTGATTTCTCACCACACAACCAACCCCTGCCATTCCAAATTGCCTCTTGTAGCTCTGTCAAAATTGATCTTAATCCACCCTTCCTCTGGTGGCTTCCATTTTATGTCTTTAGAATTTTAAAAAATATTTAATGTTTTTGATAAGGAAAATCAGGTTTTGAAGGGGCCCCGAAACCCTTTACAAAGACGACAAGCTACAAGAGAAACTAAGCAACTAAAACCAGCAGCCCAAAAACCAAAAGTTGGTAAAAGATAAAACATTAGCAACCCGTCAGCAAACCAACAACACCCAAGCTGAACCAGTAAAAAGGAAAGCATCAGCTACAACATTTTATCCAAGACATTCACTGAGGCCATATACTATAATATAACTTGATTTATGTTATTCAACTACAACATTTTATCCAAGATATTTTTTTATTTTTTATATTATATTATACTATCATTTGATTTTTTATTTTTTTATAATATAATATAATAAATTTATAGTATATTATACCATCATTTGATTTTTATTTATTTTATAAATAAATAAGCAAAATAATAGTTCAGTATTATGAAATTTTCTAATTTACATATTTAAAATCTCAATAATGTGCAAAATTCAATTTACATTTGTAAAATCTCAATAGTGTGCAAAATGTCAAGAATGATGAAGAGGAGGATGTCCTAACTTATTCATGCTATTTATTTTACTTTAAAATTTTGTTATTAATTAAACCTTTAATGTAATGACTTTTAAACCGGTGAGCCATGCAAATGGTGTCACCCGACTTTTATGGAAAGCAAATAGCCATGCAAACGATGAGCCATGAAAAACAATTGCAAAGTGAAAATGGGAGGAATGAAAGGTTCCCTGTTCTTACAATTGAAAATATTAAAATATAAATAAAATGAATAATTGGATAATCTATGTTTTTATTGTATGCATGCTACTTATTCATAATTATTTCAATTATTTAAATTAATTAAAGTATAATTAATTTATTTTATAATTATTTTATAATGTAAACCGTTTATTTAATGATTTTTGAAATTAAAATAATCAATAAATTAATGGAGGACAATGTCAGGAATAATGTGCAAGGTGGGCCATTTATAATATAATATATAAATTACATAGTATCCTAATATAATTTACATTTGTAAAATCTCAATAATGTGCAAAATGTCAGGAATGATGAAGAGGAGGATGTCCTATATAAGTGGAGCCTCTTTTGTGAGGCGATACATGCTACTTATTCATGTTATTTATTTTACTTTAAAAATATGTTATTTATTTTATAATTTATGTTATTAACTATGTGGATACATATTTAATTTGATATAAATTTTACATAATATATATAGTATTAATATATTTCTCATTCAATATATTATGTATAATTATATAGTATTAATAACAGATTGTTAAAGTAAAATAAATAACATGAATAAGTAGCATGTATTGTCTCACAAAAGAGGCTCCACTTATATAGGACATCCTCTTTTTCATTATTCCTAACATTTTACACATTATTGAGATTTTACAGATGTAAATTATATTAGGATACTATGTAATTTATATATTATATTATAAATGACTCACCTTGCACATTATTCCTTGACAATGTCCTATATTAATTTATTAATTATTTTAATTTCAAAAATCAATAAATAGCATGAAGAGGAGGATGTCCTATATAAGTGGAGCCTCTTTTGTGAGGCGATACATGCTATTTATTCATGTTATTTATTATGAATAAGTATATAATATAGTTTAAATAGAACTATGTTGTAGACAACATTTTATAGAATTATTATTTGAAATTAATATATCCTAAACATGTAGTTTTGGGGAGAAAAAATTATCACAAATTATACAGACACATACTATTAAGTTTAACCTTGTCAAGTTTTGTTTTCCTTGTCCAAAAGAAAATTAAAGTGTTTAATGATTTTTGTTTTTCAATGTAAATCAATTATCTATTGAATGAGAAATAGGTTAGATAGATTAAAAGTATATTGTGTTAATGGATTATAACGTATTTAATATATATGTATATATATGAGATACAATATATATATGTATGTATATAAATATGTATATGTGATGCAATATGAATTAATATATATATGGTAATGATAAATTAAAATATTTATATATATAGATATATATTATTTGAATATATATTGAAAATATTTTTTATTCTTATAAAAGCATATTTAAAGTAATTAAAATCTATATTAAATATTGCACTTGGTGGGCATGAAAGCCTCCACGGAAGTCTAAAAATAAAGCATCTTTTTAGCATAAAAGCTTATATAAGTGGAGCCTCTTTTGTGAGGCAATACATGCTACTTATTCATGTTATTTATTTTACTTTAAAAATCTGTTATTAATTAAACATTTAATGTAATGGCTTTTAAACCGGTGAGCCATGCAAATGGTGTCACCCGACTTTTATGGAAAGCAAATAGCCATGCAAACGGTGAGCCATGAAAAACAATTGCAAAGTGAAAATGGGGGGAATGAAAGGTTCCCTGTTCTTACAATTAAAAATATTAAAATATAAATAAAATGAATAATTGGATAATCTATGTTTTTATTGTATACATGCTACTTATTCATAATTATTTCAATTATTTAAATTAATTAAATTATAATTTATTTATTTTATAATTATTTTATAAATGTAAACCATTTATTTAATGATTTTTGAAATTAAAATAATCAATAAATTAATAGAGGACAATGTGAGGAATAATGTGCAAGGTGAGCCATTTATAATATAATATATAAATTACATAGTATCCTAATATAATTTACATTTATAAAATCTCAATAATGTGCAAAATATCAGGAATGATGAAGAGGAGGATGTCCTATATAAGTGGAGCCTCTTTTGTGAGGCGATACATGCTTATTCAAAAGAGGCTCCACTTATATAGGACATCCTCTTCTTCATCATTCCTGACATTTTGCACATTATTGAGATTTTACAAATGTAAATTATATTAGGATACTATGTAATTTATATATTATATTATAAATGACTCACCTTGCACATTATTCCTCACATTGTCCTATATTAATTTATTGATTATTTTAATTTCAAAAATCAATAAATAGCATGAAGAGGAGGATGTCCTATATAAGTGGAGCCTCTTTTGTGAGGCAATACATGCTACTTATTCATGTTATTTATTATGAATAAGTATATAATATAGTTTAAATAGAACTATGTTGCAGACAACAACATTTTAATTATGTATCCACAAATTATACAGACACATACTATTAAGTTTAACCTTGTCAAGTTTTGTTTTCCTTGTCCAAAAGAAAATTAAAGTGTTTAATGATTTTTGTTTTTCAATGTAAATCAATTATCTAATATTGAATGAGAAATATGTTAGATAGATTAAAAGTATATTGTGTTAATGGATTATAACGTATATAATATATATGTATATATATGAGATACAATATATATGTATGTATATAAATATGTATATGTGATGCAATATGAATTAATATATATATATATGGTAATGACAAATTAAAATATTTATAGATATAGATATGTATTATTTGAATATATATTGTATTGAATATATATTTAAAATATTTTTTATTCTTATAAAAGCATATTTAAAGTAATTCAAATCTGTATTAAATATTGCACTTCGTGGGCATGAGAGCCTCCATCTAAGTCTAAAAATAAAGCATTTTTTTAGCATAAAAGCCTATATAAGTGGAGCCTCTTTTGTGAGGCAACACATGCTACTTATTCATGTTATTTATTTTACTTTAAAAATTTGTTATTAATTAAACCTTTAATGTAATGGCTTTTAAACCGGTGAGCCATGCAAATGGTGTCACCCGACTTTTAGGGAAAGCAAATAGCCATGCAAACGGTGAGCCATGAAAAACAATTGCAAAGTGAAAATGGGAGGAATGAAAGGTTCCATGTTCTTACAATTAAAATATTAAAATATAAATAAAATGAATAATTGGATAATCTATGTTTTTATTGTATACATGCTACTTATTCATAATTATTTCAATTATTTAAATTAATTAAATTATAATTTATTTATTTTATAATTATTTTATAAATGTAAACCATTTATTTAATGATTTTTGAAATTAAAATAATCAATAAATTAATAGAGGACAATGTGAGGAATAATGTGCAAGGTGAGCCATTTATAATATAATATATAAATTACATAGTATCCTAATATAATTTACATTTATAAAATCTCAATAATGTGCAAAATATCAGGAATGATGAAGAGGAGGATGTCCTATATAAGTGGAGCCTCTTTTGTGAGGCGATACATGCTACTTATTCATGTTATTTATTTTACTTTAAAAATATGTTATTAATTAAACCTTTAATGTAATGGCTTTTAAACCGGTGAGCCATGCAAATGGTGTCACCCAACTTTTATGGAAAGCAAATAGCCATGCAAACATGAGCCATGAAAAACAATTGCAAAGTGAAAATGGGAGGAATGAAAGGTTCCTTGTTCTTACAATTGAAAATATTAAAATATAAATAAAATGAATAATTGGATAATCTATGTTTTTATTGTATACATGCTACTTATTCATAATTATTTCAATTATTTAAATTAATTAAATTATAATTTATTTATTTTATAATTATTTTATAACCGTTTATTTAATGATTTTTGGAATTAAAATAATCAATAATATTAATGGGCGACAATGTAGGAATAATGTGCAAGGTGAGCTGATGAAGAGGAGGATGTCCTATATAAGTGGAGCCTCTTTTGTGAGGCGATACATGCTACTTATTCATGTTATTTATTTTACTTTAAAAATCTGTTATTAATTAAACCTTTAATGTAATGGCTTTTAAACCGGTGAGCCATGCAAATGGTGTCACCCGACTTTTATGGAAAGCAAATAGCCATGCAAACAGTGAGCCATGAAAAACAATTGCAAAGTGAAAATGGAGGAATGAAAGGTTGCCTGTTCTTAAAATTGCAAATATTAAAATATAAATAAAATGAATAATTGAATAATCTATGTTTTTATTGTATACATGCTACTTATTCATAATTATTTCAATTATTTAAATTAATTAAATTATAATTAATTTATTTTATAATTATTTTATAAATTTAAACCGTTTATTTAATGATTTTTGAAATTAAAATAATCAATAAATTAATGGAGGACAATGTGAGGAATAATGTGCAAGGTGAGCCATTTATAATATAATATATAAATTACATAGTATCCTAATATAATTTACATTTATAAAATCTCAATAATGTGCAAAATATCAGGAATGATGAAGAGGAGGATGTCCTATATAAGTGGAGCCTCTTTTGTGAGGCGATACATGCTACTTATTCATGTTATTTATTTTACTTTAAAAATTTGTGAGCCATACAAATTACATATATTATATAATATAATTATACATAATATATTGAATGAGAAATATATTAATAATATATATATATTATGTAAAATTTATATGTATCCACAAATTAAATATATCCACAATGGAAAAGTATATATTTAATTCACATAGTTCATATGTAAAATAAATATATTATATTAATTAAAATATAAATTACATAGTATCCACATAGTTAATAACATAAATTATAAATTTACTATATTTTAATTAGAAAGAAATAAAATAATAGTTCAGTATAATATATGTATATTTATATGAAATTACATTAAAGGTTCAATTAATAACAAATAAATAACATGAATAAGTAGCATGTATCGCCTCACAAAAGAGGCTCTACTTATATAGGACATCCTCTTCTTCATCATTCCTGACATTTTGCACATTATTGAAATTTTACAAATGTAAATTATATTAGGATACTATGTAATTTATATATTATATTATAAATAACTCACCTTGCACATTATTCCTGACATTATCCTATATTAATTTATTGAGTTATTTTAATTTCAAAAATCAATAAATAGCATGAAGAGGAGGATGTCCTATATAAGTGGAGCCTCTTTTGTGAGGCAATACATGCTACTTATTCATAGACACATACTATTAAGTTTAACCTTGTCAAGTTTTGTTTTCCTTGTCGAAAAGAAAATTAAAGTATTTAATGATTTTTGTTTTTCAATGTAAATCAATTATCTAATATTGAATGAGAAATATGTTAGATAGATTAAAAGTATAGTGTTAATGGATTATAACGTATATAATATATATGTATATATATGAGATACACTATATATGTATGTATATAAATATGTATATGTGATGCAATATGAATTAATATATATATGGTATTGACAAATTAAAATATTTATTATTTATATATATAGATATATATTATTTGAATATATATTGTATTGAATATATATTTAAAATATTTTTTATTCTTATAAAAGCATATTTAAAGTAATTAAAATCTATATTAAATATTGCACTTGGTGGGCATGAGAGCCTCCACGGAAGTCTAAAAATAAAACATCTTTTTAGCATAAAAACTTATATAAGTGGAGCCTCTTTTGTGAGGCAACACATGCTACTTTATCATGTTATTTATTTTACTTTAAAATTTTGTTATTAATTAAACATTTAATGTAATGGCTTTTAAACCGATGAGCCATGCAAATGGTGTCACCCGACTTTTATGGAAAGCAAATAGTCATGCAAACGGTGAGCCATGAAAAACAATTACAAAGTGAAAATGGGAGGAATGAAAGGTTCCCTGTTCTTACATTTAAAAATATTAAAATATAAATAAAATGAATAATTGGATAATCTATGTTTTTATTATATACATGCTACTTATTCATAATTATTTAAATTAATTAAATTATAATTTATTTATTTTATAATTATTTTACAAATGTAAATCGTTTATTTAATGATTTTTGAAATTAAAATAATCAATAAATTAATGGAGGACAATGTGAGGAATAATGTGCAAGGTGAGCCATTTATAATATAATATATAAATTACATAGTATCCCAATATAATTTACATTTGTAAAATCTCAATAATGTGCAAAATATCAGGAATGATGAAGAGGAGGATGTCCTATATAAGTGGTGCCTCTTTTGTGAGGCAATACATGCTACTTATTCATGTTGTTTATTTTACTTTTAAAATATGTTATTAATTAAACCTTTAATGTAATGGCTTTTAAACTGGTAATCCATGCAAATGGTGTCACCCGACTTTTATGGAAAGCAAGTATTGCAAACGGTGAGCCATGAAAAACAATTGCAAAGTGAAAATGGGAGGAATGAAAGGTTCCTTGTTCTTACAATTGAAAATATTAAAATATAAATAAAATGAATAATTGGATAATCTATGTTTTTATTGTATACATGCTACTTATTCATAATTATTTCAATTATTTAAATTAATTAAATTATAATTTATTTATTTTATAATTATTTTATAAATTTAAATCATTTATTTAATGATTTTTGGAATTAAAGAATATTGATAGAGTGTGGGCGACAATGTAGGAATATTAGTATTGCAAGGTGGGCATTCAGAGGGGGAGGGATGTCCTATATAGGGTGGAGCCTCTTTTGTGAGGTGATACATGCTACTTGTTGGTGTTATTTATTTTACTTTAAAGAAATATGTTATTAAGTGGAAGCCTTCCGTGCAGCCGGCACCCCAAACTGAGTGAGCCATACAAAATGGTGTCACAGGCTTTTATGGAAAGCAAATAGCCATGCAAACAGTGAGCCATGAAAAACAATTGCAAAGTGAAAATGGAGGAATGAAAGGTTGCCTGTTCTTAAAATTGCAAATATTAAAATATAAATAAAATAAATAATTGAATAATCTATGTTTTTATTGTATACATGCTACTTATTCATAATTATTTCAATTATTTAAATTAATTAAATTATAATTAATTTATTTTATAATTATTTTATAAATTTAAACCGTTTATTTAATGATTTTTGAAATTAAAATAATCAATAAATTAATGGAGGACAATGTGAGGAATAATGTGCAAGGTGAGCCATTTATAATATAATATATAAATTACATAGTATCCTAATATATTTTACTTTAAAAATTTGTGAGCCATACAAATTACATATATTATATAATATAATTATACATAATATATTGAATGAGAAATATATTAATAATATATATATATATTATGTAAAATTTATATGTATCCACAAATTAAATATATCCACAATGGAAAAGTATATATTTAATTCACATAGTTCATATGTAAAATAAATATATTATATTAATTAAAATATAAATTATATAGTATCCACATAGTTAATAACATAAATTATAAATTTAATATATTTTAATTAGAAAGAAATAAAATAATAGTTCAGTATAATATATGTATATTTATATGAAATTACATTAAAGGTTCAATTAATAACAAATTTTTAAAGTAAAATAAATAACATGAATAAGTAGCATGTATGGCCTCACAAAAGAGGCTCCACTTATCATTCCCGACATTTTGCACATTATTGAGATTTTACAAATGTAAATTATATTAGGATACTATGTAATTTATATATTATATTATAAATGACTCACCTTGCACATTATTCCTCACATTGTCCTGTATTAATTTATTGATTATTTCAATTTCAAAAATCAATAAATAGCATGAGATAATCACTATAGAGTCAAAGACCTCTTTTGTGAGGGCCATGCATGCCTACTTATTCATAGACACATACCTATTAAGTTTTAACCTTGTCAAGTTTTTGTTTTCCTTATTAGAAAAATTAAAGTATTTGTGTTTTTGTTTTTCAATGTAAATCAATTATCTAATATTGAATATGAAATAGGTTAGATAGATTAAAAGTATATATTGTGTTATTAGTTATAGCATTATAATAAATATATATGTATATATATGAGATACAATATATATGTATGTATATAAATATGTATATGTGATGCAATATGAATTAATATATATATATATGGTAATGACAAATTAAAATATTTATAGATATAGATATGTATTATTTGAATATATATTGTATTGAATATATATTTAAAATATTTTTTATTCTTATAAAAGCATATTTAAAGTAATTCACATCTGTATTAAATAATGCAATTGGTGGGCTTGAGAGTCTCCACTGAAGTTTTAAAATAAAGCATTTTTTTAGCATAAAAGCCTATATAAGTGGAGCCTCTTTTGTGAGGTGATACATGCTACTTATTCATGTTATTTATTTTACTTTTAAAATCTATTATTAATTAAACCTTTAATGTAATGGCTTTTAAACCAGTGAGCCATGCAAATGGTGTCACCCGACTTTTATGGAAAGCAAATAGCCATGCCAATGGTGAGCCATGAAAAATAATTGCAAAGTGAAAATGGGAGGAGTGAAAGGTTCCATGTTCTTACAATTAAAAATATTAAAATATAAATAAAATGAATAATTGGATAATCTATGTTTTTATTGTATACATGCTACTTATTCATAATTATTTAAATTATTTAAATTAATTAAATTATAATTTATTTATTTTATAATTATTTTATAAATTTAAACCATTTATTTAATTATTTTTGAAATTAAAATAATCAATAAATTGGAGGACATTGTGAGGAATAATGTGCAAGGTGAGCCATTTATAATATAATATATAAATTACATAGTATCCTAATATAATTTACATTTGTAAAATCTCAATAATGTGCAAAATGTCGGGAATGATGAAGAGGAGGATGTCCTATTCATGTTATTCAAAAGAGGCTCCACTTATATAGGACATCCTCTTCTTCATCATTCCTGACATTTTGCACATTATTGAGATTTTACAAATGTAAATTATATTAGGATACTATGTAATTTATATATTATATTATAAATGACTCACCTTGCACATTATTCCTCACATTGTCCTATATTAATTTATTGATTATTTTAATTTCAAAAATCAATAAATAGCATGAAGAGGAGGATGTCCTATATAAGTGGAGCCTCTTTTGTGAGGCAATACATGCTACTTATTCATGTTATTTATTATGAATAAGTATATAATATAGTTTAAATAGAACTATGTTGCAGACAACAACATTTTAATTATGTATCCACAAATTATACAGACACATACTATTAAGTTTAACCTTGTCAAGTTTTGTTTTCCTTGTCCAAAAGAAAATTAAAGTGTTTAATGATTTTTGTTTTTCAATGTAAATCAATTATCTAATATTGAATGAGAAATATGTTAGATAGATTAAAAGTATATTGTGTTAATGGATTATAACGTATATAATATATATGTATATATATGAGATACAATATATATGTATGTATATAAATATGTATATGTGATGCAATATGAATTAATATATATATATATGGTAATGACAAATT